>JABYPW010002215.1:0-12011 GCA_016880775.1 Phymatotrichopsis omnivora | reverse complement strand
GTGTGTGTGTGGAGTGTACAGCTTTGCTTTTGGAGGCATATTTTTGGTGAGAGCCGTAGGGTTAATTTTTTTTTTTGATTTTTTGCTGTAACCACCGAGGCATGCCTCCCCAATAGTTCTGTCGTAAAGAGGAATAGATGTGTATGAGGAAATAAATTTATCTAATTTGCTAGATGTTCAACACCGTAACTTGGAAGCTTGTAGTTGGACCCAATTTACTTACAGGCATCAAGAGGAAGAAGAAAAATAAAATAAAATAAAATAAAAAACAAAAAAGATAAAAAGCCATTGAATTGTTAGATGTAATCACATAAACTGGAGGAAAGGATGTACTTTCAACATTCAATTTCCCACCGATCAGATGAGCATTAAGCGACTCGACTATCATATCTTAACAAAGGTCCACGTTATTCACCCTTGTAGCAGTACACGCAATGTGTTAAGGCCGGGTTAATGGGATTGCCCATGGTGTATATGATATCAGATAGTAAAATCTTCCAGGCGTTTCTCTCCTCCTTGTTCTCTTGACGGCCACAATGTCATTTTGTGATTATAAAAACTAACCGTGATAATGATTGCATCGAAATATAGCAATTATATGCACTCACATGATTTGAGGAGCAATGCGCAAGCAAGATGAAAATAAACTCTGAGGATGGATACCCCAATAACTCGAACCAGCGAAAGCAGCCGCCAACAACGTGTTAGTTGAGACCTCCGAAACGTGGGTTATGTATTGCGCGCGTGCGTAGCGGGTGATTTCTCCGCATCGCCAAAGCACATCAACGTCTCCGAAAGTACTCTGATTGAGTCAGTAAAGCAGGTGCCCGCAACGCTGGGCAATCAGTCCATGTGCCATGGAAATGGACAAGAAATTTTTGAAGGTTGAAGGAAAAGCAAAGAATCGGAACCAATGAGGTGAGTCGCATCTAAGTGGTCGGTTTTTTTTTTTTTTTTTTTTTGGAAGGGGGGGTTTTCTGCCTCAATTCTTCCTTCAAATCATGGAAAACCGTGCAAATCTCTGTCCCGGTGGTGGACCTGGAGCATCGCCACTGATTCGACATTCGCCTTTCAAGCAAGGCTCATCAACAAGATGCACATAGCAAATGCATTTTCTCGGTAATTTCCGGTCTTGCTGGTGATTCCGGGATGTGCTTGCTTCTGCACTTGTGATGCATATGAATGACCACGCAGGGGCGAATACTGCAATTCCAAAATCCAACCTTCCGTTCTAGGTGTAATGTTGAAGTTTTGAGGCAGTGCATACATAAGCAGAAGGGCTGGGTGAATTTCAGTGGTTAGTGGTGATAACATGTGCTGGAGCCGGGGATTGTGGCTTCTTGCTCCAGAAACTGGGGTTGCTACTAAATTTTATAAGCTCCGGAATGCACATTGTACATGTACATGCAGATGTGCACTGCATGCACGCACAGATGTACCCATTTTGGGGCAATAATTCTCTTTCGGAATTCTGTATAACGACGGATACGCATCTTCCGCAATAGAGACAACCGAGTGTTTCATCCGCTAATGTACTTTATCTCAGCGCCTACACAATTCTTTTCGGTACCGTTAGCTATGTATTTTCTTCTATTATAGACGCAAATCTCCTCGAAAAGTGTCCCATGAACAATATTGTAGCTCCAAGCGAGGGAGTGAACTAGGCACGCGGCCCCGCTACGAGATATATCACAAGTGGGGGAGGTTTCATCTGAACTTGCGCATGTCCTACAGTTTCGTACAACGATCCAGCAACCAGTTCTCTTCTCCCGCTGTTGGAATGACCGCTGTTTCACGAACAATTGGGTCGCCAAGATAACAGGGGCCTGGGTTATGCATATTTTGCAGCGCATGCCGCGAGACAAGCCCTATTGGCGAAGCCGAATCCGGGTGTTGGACATGAATAGATGCATTCCTTGGGTTTGGATCATCTATATGTGTGTTACTCGACTTCGTCCGCCCGCTTTGTGGTGCAAATATAATAACTTTAACAACGATCGCAGGAAAAGAAATGGACGCGGCTATGACCCGCAGGTGCATCTTATGCCGTTCGGTCTGACTGGAGAACGTCAGCTGCGCCCGCCGCCGCCGCCTTCTCCCGCGCTGGTTCGTGGGCGCCATTGACTCCGAGGCATGACAGCACGTTTGTGAAGTGAGGGTAAAGATGGACATGTGTGGTGTTCAGGGTTCGGAATTGAGAAGTTTGAGGTTCAGGTGAGAGCGTTCGATGTGTGCTAGTATGTTGTAAATCAGTATGCGATGTGATGTGTGCTTACAAGGTAGAAGGAGGAACATCAAAGTGCAGCTCAACGTCGAGCGTAGCAGCAAACCTGGTGGTTACGTACTAACGGAAGAATATGTACTAAGTGAAGTTACGTGCACTAAAGATCTACGCGGAGGATAGCCGAACTCCAGCACCGTGATCGCAAATCGAATAAATCGATCTCCTTGCACCCGGTCTCGGGCCTATCACCTTGGTGTTGCAAGGATCATTTTAGCAGGATCGTTGCATTCGCGTCACGGCGTCATCCTCTTCTCCGATATTCAAGTCATTACCACCGATACATGCTGCCATTTCGAATATTTCGCCAGTCATCACTTATCGGTTCGTTGTTGGCCACGAGTTCGAGCGTTCGCGTGGTCTTGATGGTCGCACATTAGCACCGTTGAGATAAATTCGACCCTGTCTGCCCGAGCTGTGAAGTCGATCCATACATGTTGCCTGCATACGTCAATCAATATCAACTTTGAGAATATCTGTGCGCGTGAACACAACCTCATATCTTTCTAAGGTAGGTGGATGTTTCCTTTCTATGGTTCCTCAGCAATAATGGAACTTCTCTCGCTGTGAGAGGGTTCTATCACTTTGGTCTTTTCCACATCCTTGATTCTAGGTTTTGTCATCCTCTATTTCTGGTCTAGTGCACGTTGATTTGGGACGAGGTGAGATGAGATGTCGGTAGTTCTATGGGATCTCGTAGAAAGGTTTCGCTACAATTTGGGATTTCCGAGACATAATCTCCGATGCACGGACGTCGAATCTATTTTCAAAGTTGATTCGTCAAGATTCACATCTCTTGATCTTTAGTCTGGACCATTTCGCCGGAGCTGGCCTGTAATAATTTTTGAGGATCACATTCCAGGAGCCCCCTTGCCTGTGTGCTGGACTAAAATCTTACCTCTACGATGAAATCGGCGCAAAATTTACAGAAGGAATGGAAAGCTTTGCATATTTTAGGTCTTTGATTCAAGCGATTGCCACGGCAACTTTGTTTTGGTAAAAGTTTCGATATATTTCGGATTGCATCGAAGTATCCGGAGCCGACGAATTTGCGTCATTGAACGAACTGGTGTCATCTGCCGCGCGAGAAAAGGAGATTCAGTCTCTTGGGATGCGCGAGCCCCCCCGAAGCCTCACGAGCCTTGACTCCGGAACCTGGATACTTGTCAAACTTAGCCGAAAGATTTACGCCGAAACTTTTTTTTTTTTTTTTTTTAATCATATTTTGCTTCTAGCCGGATCTCTCGCCCCTAAATCTTCCCATCGCGCTGAATATAAGTTGGCCATATATATCCCGGAGCTGGGGCACTGACATCTCATTTCACTCAACCTTCATTCGTTTTAAATATTTGTTTTAATCGGCTTTGATTTTGTTGTACTATATCTTCGGTACGCTAACTCTCGACTTCGCAATGATTTCGATAGTATCTCTACTTCGGTTTTTCCTCACAATTACTCAAGTGATTGCCTATACAATCGATATTCCCGGACCACACCAAAATCCTACCCCAAATCCATTACGGTTTGAAGAACTCCATCCACTGCTCCAGCGTGAGCTCTACATTTATCAGCAAAAACTCAGCGGAGATATCACATATAACAGCACCTACACAAGTGTTTTGCCCCTAAATCTCCCAGCAATGACCGAACACCGAACTTTTCCGTGGATGGCTGGACGCCGTAATCCTCCAGTATACAGTGACTACTACAACCCTTCAGCATCGGCGAATATTTTCGCTAGTCCCATCTCCACCGAGGCTCCACTTTCTCTCTTCCCCCGTCGTGCGCAGCACCCTGTCCCTAGGAAAGATATAGTTGGAAATGCAAGTCAGCCCATGCACACCAACAAATTCTACAGCAACCTTTTCCTTGGCGGACAAACGCAAGGGGTATGGACGTTGCCATACATGATGTGGATGGTCAAAGACTCCAACAATTGGGGATTGGGGGTTTCTCACATCGAACCTTCGCAGAAAGCGAGCGGTCCAGACCCCAACGCCGATCCTTTCCAATACTATTTCTCGCCGCTGGGAATCAAGTCGTGGATTATATCGTCAACGGAGCATAACTCTAACAGTTCAAACATTACATTGGACTCACCTTTACACATGAGCATCAATTTGAATTTGCACGCGAATTTGCCCTCTTACGGATCGAGTAGGAAGAAGATCACATTCCCGTTGGTACAAGGAATGGGGTTTGTCACGGCGAACTACACGGAACTCACCCCACGCTTGGACACGGGCGTGTTTATTCGAAGTTTTGAGACGCGGTCTGCTCCTCGTACGGGAATGACGAAAGCGAGGGTAATGCTGGAGGATGGAAGATACTGGGTGATTTACGCAACGCCGGCGGCCGGAAATCAGTCGCTTCAGTGGACTCAGAGTGGAAATTCGTCGTTGCGAGCAACCGCTCAGTGGTCGGGGATAATACAAATAGCAAAGTTGCCGAACAACGGTGGTGAGGATGTATTGGACTCCACAGCAGGCGCGTTTCCGGTTGCAGTTGACCTGGAGGGCAGCGTCTCGGGGTCTACGGCAACGTATGCATTCAACTATCGCAAGTCAGGACAGAATAACGCGGGTAGGCTATTGATGTATGCACTTCCTCATCACGTAGCCTCGTTTGACGCAACCACCGCGGCTGGGATCACCTCATTGAAAATTGCAAGCACCACGAAGGGGAATATGACTGGAGTCATAGGGGATCGATATACGATGGTGGAAACAGACTTACCCACCAGCGTTGGCTGGTTGGCGAATCCGGGGCGAGTGACGGGAAATGCCGCGGCAATGCAAAGAATTGCTGGGGTCAACGCACAGGAGGTAACGAATACGGCCGTGGAAAATGATTCAAATTTGGACAGCATGTATTTCAGTGGAAAGGTAACTTTTGATCCTTGTGATGATTGTTGTCAACTTGGGAGGAAGACAACTGATAGGAGTAGGTTCTCGCTAAATATGCCGATATTCTTTTGGTGGCCATGGATATTACCGGCAACACAAACGCATCGCAAACTGCGTTGTCAAAATTGAAGACGGCGATGTCTCGATTCACGGAAAACAGACAGATTTACCCGCTAGTTTACGACCGTAAGTATCTTCCGCACTAGTGACATGGGAGTGCCAGAAGGCATCAAATTTGAAGATGCTTACGTATGGACTTACTGCGCAGAAACATGGGGTGGATTGATATCGGACGCAACCTATCAAACGGGCGATCAGGGTAGGGATTTTGGAAACGCCCTTTACAATGATCACCATTTTCACTACGTACGATTCATCCTCCACCGTTTGCACTTACGATACGTCACTAATTCTTCTACTAAACTCATTGTCAAATAGGGATACTTCATCAAAGCCGCGGCAGTGATCGCTAAGGCTGAGAAACAGCTGAACAACTCTAGTGCTTGGATGGATGCAAACAAGGCTTGGGTCAATCAGCTTATCCGAGACGTCGCTAATCCGAACACCTCCGACCCGTATTTTCCGGTTTCGAGAGCTTTTGACTGGTATCATGGCCATTCGTGGGCAAAGGGACTATTCGAAAGCGGCGATGGGAAAGACCAAGAATCCTCCTCGGAAGATATAAATTACGCTTATGCGCAGAGACTCTGGGGGGAGGTCGTGGGTGATGCGGACATGGTCGCCAGGGCAAACTTGATGCTGGCAATTATGAAGAGATCTTTTAACCAGTATTTCTTGTTGACAAGTGACAACGTGAACCATCCGGCAAGATTCATCAAGAACAAAGTCACGGGAATTGTAAGATTACTCTATTGCTTCACTCAACACTAGTTTTTCTATTGTTCTTAACTAATATACGCCCTTGGTCATACACAGCTCTTTGAGAACAAAGTGGATCATGCAACGTACTTTGGACTCAACCCGGAATATATCCAAGGCATTCACATGCTTCCACTTTCTCCGATGTCGGCATATTACCGTTCGAGCCGTTTCTGCACAGAGGAATGGCAGCAATGGTTCAATAACCGGACAAGCAGAATCAATGATGGTTGGAAGGGCATTCTATACGCTAATGTAGCGTTGTTTAATCCCAAGGAGAGTTGGAAGTTCTTTAACCAAAGCAGTTGGACCAATTCATGGCTTGATTCTGGAGCAAGTCGCAGTTGGTATATGGCGTTGGCAGCGGGTATGTTACGATGCGCTTTTCTGTGTGCATGAGAGAATACTGACTGGACTAGGTCTTGGAGGAGCGGAATAAAGGAATTCATTCCGGTTTATTTGGGGACAGCGGAGACATTTTAGAATTTTTCATTGTTTATTTCTGCGAGTTGGTTATTGGAATTTAGGATCTCGTGTGTTTCCGGGTTGTTAGTGGTCGTATAGAGTACTGTGTATGTTTTTCTGATAATTTTGGTATTTGGTGTATAGTTACGCCTTTGCCAATCTTTCCTTTTTTCATTTTCCCTTTAATAATTAAACAATTGTGTGCGCTATACATGAATTTTACTTCGTAAACTTTTTTTCGGAATTGACTGTCTTAGCCTTCACAGAATATCACTCGTGATTTGCAATTGATTTGACCGGGGTCGGGTGACGTTGAGTGAATGACATTAACAGGACAGGGAAGCGAGACACGTTCAGTCATACAAAAATTGTACTTCATTTCGCCTGACCACCCCACGCATACCAAAAAAAAAGAGAGAGCGACAGAAATCCAATTCGGAACATACGCTAAAGCGATTAGAATCGCTGAATAACCGGTAGTGAGTAGTAAGAGTGCTTATATAAAACAAAAGGCCGCTACTACCTCTAGCATAGAGCCATATAGAGGGGCCTGTCAGGGGACGTCTATTTGGGTTCTCCAGCGAGAGCTGGTGACATATGTGAATAGGAGGTAGTATGAGGGCAAGAGGTGTACTAATATAGGTGTGGAGGGAAGGGGTAGCGGGAGGGTCTCGGCGTCTGCCCAGTCGTGGTTGGAGAGCTCAATAGCATATCCTGCTGTAGAGCTTTCCACCTGGCAACGTCAACCGTAGAACATTGGATTGGTAAAGTGAAGGGGACGGTCTTTATAAGTGCTATTCGAGGTATCGCAGTCTTAGGTTTTGCGGCTTACTTTTTTCGGATCGCTATTTTTTTAAGCTTTTTCCTCCCGCTCCTGCCGTAGGTAACTTGATAACTTCCTCCGCAGTTCAGAACTCGTCCACGACGAAGTGGTCACTTATCTGTTTTGGCCGATTTTTGTGTTTCGTACTTTGCACGAATTTGCCGAATTGTATCAATGTGGATATCGTTCTCCGTAAGAGCGGCCTCGGCGGTAACTATGGGAGAAATGGGTGGTGGTACGAAAGACACCTCGTACTAAAGCACCATTTTAGCCAAGTTTACAGCATAATTGGTTCGATGGCGAAGATTATTTTTTGGGTGTGGTGTCCGTCTGATAAAAAACTTGGATCGCTCATAGCTCATAGATGTTGGTAGGTATTGGGCTTCCCGGTGCTAGACGGTGTTGTAATTTGCCAAGAACAGGATGAGCAGACAATAGAAGACAATTTTTGATTGTCTGCTCTGTAAAGGTTTGACGATGAGCTTGTTGTAATAAGGGGGGAAAAAAAAACTTTCCGGCCAGATACTACTCTGTGTTGTACGAAATAATCGTTGACCGCTCGACAATAGTAGTGTTGAAGGAGACTAAATAAACCAACGTCAAGTGGCTGCAAGAGATCGTGGGTTAAATGTGAAGGAAGACAGAAAGGAGTGATATAATTCTTGAGGCGATAATCATAGAATTCGGAGTTGGTACGAAATGTGTGACCGTCCACAAGTAGCAATCTCTTCCCGAGTTTTTTTTTTTTTTTTTTTTTTTTGGTTCAAGATTCGTGCAATCTTCCTGGTGTATGGATCAAAACCATTAACCACCTAACAATAATTATCTCGAATTTTCACCCGTCCACTGTGATGCGCGGTTTGCATACTCTCCAAAAGGGTCTTGATCACCCACACTAACATGCTAACCGTTGTGTTCCTTTGTATATGACAAAAGGTGAAAGAGAATAACCGCATGCGCAGACGGCCACGTTAGTTACAATTTCGCGGTTTCTGTCATGTTAAGCAAAGATTGCGTGATCCACGTCGACAAATAACCTTGGGTTTGTTTGAAATCCATATTAAATAACTTTTCTCATCAATGTTGAAAACCGGGATTGTCTTTTTCCGGAACCTCTGTGGTGTAGGGTAGACCGTGGAGCATTATACTTTGGCTGCGTCTTCTCCACCACGATAAATATGACTAAGCATGTCTCGCTCCTCTGTCGTTGTCTCTCATCCGTTACCCCGCTTTTGCAGTTGTAGGCCTGTAGTTTGCGTGTCTCGGAAACAGTACTCGTACTGAATTGTATAGATATTTTTTCTCGTCCGCAACCAATCGTTTGTGCAGTTGACCAACATGCCCTTATCACTAAAGTCCTTTTCGGTTCTTTCGTTCGACGTCTACGGGACTCTAATAGACTGGGAGAATGGAATTTACAATGCCGCCCTCCCACTCCTCAATTGCGTGGATAGTGGGAAGCGCTGGACGAAAGAAGAATTCTTACGACAATACGAAAAATTCGAATCGGCACAGCAGAAAAAGACGCCGGGAATGAAATACTCGGATGTGCTCGCCAATGTATACACCCAACTTGCCTCCCACCTCGGCGTCCACTCCACCCCAACCTTCAACCTTCCTCAAGAATCCCAAAATTTCGCCTCCAGCATCAGTCATTGGGCCCCTTTCCCCGATACCGTGGAAGCACTCCGCGCCCTAAAGAAGCGCTACAAGCTCGTTGTGCTATCAAACGTGGACATATCCTCGTTCTCGCACTCCCTCGAACTCTTGGGCGGGGAGGGAACATTTGACGCAGTGTTCACGGCAGAGGAAATAGGAAGCTATAAACCAGATCGGAGGAACTTTGAATTCATGCTGCGGGAGGCGGAGCGGAGGTGGGGCGTTGGAAGAGAGAAAGTGGGCGTTGTGGCGCAAAGTCTATGGCATGATTTGAGCACCGCGGGGGCATTGGGGCTGGGCAGAGTGTGGGTTGATAGGAAGGGTGCAGTTATAGGTGTTGGGGAGAAGTCGGAGGGGGTAAGGTGGGATTGGAGGTTTGAGACTTTGGGTGGCGTGGTGGAGGGAGTGGAGAAGGAGGGAAATGGGAAGGTAGCGGTGGAGGAGGGTTAACGATTTTGGGAGAAAGTTTGGTGGAATTGGGGTTCGCATGAAACATTTTTTCATTAAACTTATACGAGGATATCTTTCGCGATACGCCAAATTTGTTTGCGGAATATGGCCGTGGTATATGGGAAACAACTGGATCAAAAGGAATTAACGATGTTGTTGTGTATGGATGATTCACATCTCCGAGACTCTCTTTCTTTGTAGAGCAGTACATGGTGAGAGAATTGAGCCGAAGGATTTGATTTTTCGCACTAATGGAAATTATGGCGTGTCACTGCTGAAAGCAGAGCAGGGCTTCTAGCCGAAATGCGGGGATGACTTACCCGCGGCCATCCCGAGAAATGCTTAGCGCATCGGCGATGTTGATGATCGGCATATCTTCCACTGTGGAAGACGGCGGAACTCCTCCTTTCTCTCCCGCCCTTCCATCGACATTCCCATAGAGGGATGGCGGTCGTTGCTGCGTGCGTCGCGGCTTCCAATTCCACACCTCCCCGATTCGCGGCTCTCGTTGACACCACGTGTGCAGCGCAGCTGAATGTTAAGATCCTGGGATGGGTCAATGATATTAAAGCCGCTGGTCCAGCTCTTTTTGTGCCGATGCTCGCAATTAAGCGACCCCACGGAATTCAACACAAAGTGTTCGAGCATATATATTTTCAACCATGACGCTGCTCCAGCAGGCGCTGGCCTATATCACCACGAACCCGCTTCACTTCCTCCTCCTCTCCATCCCATCGCTCCTGCTAACGTACATAACGCTCAACGAAATCTACCGCCACTTCCTCCGCGTTCCCAATTTTCCCGGTCCGTCCGGCTTTCCCCTCTTCGGCCATCTCCTCCACATCCGCAGCAACGCTCCCGAAAGATATCGACAATGGGCGCAGGCTTACGGAGGGGTGTATCAGATCCAGCTGGGCAATGTTCCTGTCCTGGTCGTCAACTCGGCTCGAGCCGCGAAGGAGATTTTCGTCAAGAATAGTAATGCCACCAGTTCGAGACCGGAGTTTTATACGTTCCACAAGGTAAGATCCCTGCGCAGTGGAAATGGTGCGTTAGGAAGGAGGGGCTAATGCGGGGCGTAGGTTGTCTCTTCGACGGCCGGGTTTACGATCGGCACGTCACCCATGTCGGAGTCGCTCAAGCGCCGGCGAAAGAGTGCTGCGACGGCATTGAATCGTCCGGCAGTGCAGAGCTATGTCCCGCATCTTGATCTTGAATCCAAGGAATTCGTCAAGGACCTATTCCTCCGCGGTGAACGTGGGAATAAACCAGTGGATCCGATGCCGATGGTCCAACGCTTAAGTTTGAATCTTTCGTTGACCCTAAACTGGGGCACGCGAATCAGCAGCATCGACGACGAGCTCTTCGAAGAAATCACCGAAGTCGAAGAATATGTCTCGCGTTTCCGCTCCACCACCGGTAACCTGCAAGACTACATCCCGCTGTTGCGTCTGAATCCCTTCAACAAAACGTCGTTCAAAGCCCGAGAAATGCGCGCGCGGAGAGATGTATATCTCACGAATTTGAACAAAGATCTTGACGCGAGGATGGCCGTTGGAAAACACACTCCCTGTATCCAGGCGAATATTATCCAGGATCCCGAGGCGAAACTTAATGCTGCGGAATTGATGAGTATTTCGCTTACAATGGTTTCTGGGGGGTTGGATACAATTACGACGTTGCTAGCGTGGAGCATCGCATTGTTGAGTGAGAGGATGGACGTGCAGGATAAGGCATATGCGGCTATTCGTGAACATTTCGGGGAGAACGAAGTACTTTGCGATGCCTGGGAAGACCAAAAGTGTGCGTATGTTGCCGCATTGGTGCGGGAGTGTTTACGGTGAGTTCGGTAATGCTTCCGGATGTTGAAGATAAAAGCGCTGATCCGATGCGGAAAAAGGTATTATACGGTTTTGAGACTTGCGCTACCGAGAGCTACAGTGAAGGATATTGTTTATGAAGGGAAAACGATTCCAGCGGGAACTATAATTTTCCTTAACGCTTGGGCCTGCAACATGGGTTTGCCGCACTTTTCCCTCTTCCTTGCTTCCCTTCACTAACCATCTCAGATCCCGCACTCTACCCCAACCCCTCCGAATTCAACCCCGACCGCTTCCTCCACGCGCCAGAAACGCCCATCCACACCTACGGCATCGGATCCCGTATGTGCGCCGGCTACCTACTCGGGAACCGGGAGCTGTATCTAGTGTTCATGAGGATGATTAGTTCCTTCCGGATAGTGAAGAGTGAGGATGTGGATGTGGATCCAGTTACGGGGAGCGTGGATCCGAAGAGTCTGGTTAGTATGCCGAGGAGGTATCGTGTGCGGTTCGTTCCGAGGAATGAGGAGGCGTTAGAAAAGGCACTAGGAGTATAGTGTGAGAGAGGGGAAGGGGAGGGTGAAGTAGTGGAAGCGAGTTAGAGTATTTTAAATTGCCAGTCTCATGGGAATATGCATGGAAATGAGATTAAGAGGATGTGATTAGCTCGAGTTTTGATTTTTTTTGATTTTTTTTTTTTTTTTTTTTTTTTTTTTTTTTTTTTTTTT
>JABYPW010002214.1:0-12013 GCA_016880775.1 Phymatotrichopsis omnivora | reverse complement strand
CTCCTAAGGAGAAGGCTTCGCTGTAAATTTTGTGAATTGCTGTTGCGGGACATCCTAAAATGTTTGCTGAACTAAGTTTTTTTTTTTTTTCTCTCCCTCGGTTGGTCTGGTACATTATGCCTTGCCACCACAACCATGATTCATCCCTCCCATGCCTTCCCTCACTGGTACCTTGTCAGTATCGGTAAAAAATCCGACGCAAGTGGAAGTCTGTGTATGTATTCTTGAGTGCATGTATTTGTCTACATGTATCTATTTATTTATTTATTTCCTCCCCTTTTCATGCTTTTTTTTTTTTTTTTTTTTGTTTGTTTGTTTCTTGTCCCTTTTAATTTTTTCTCTCCTTCCAGAATAAATGAGGCGAGCTTGCGTGCAGCAACGGATTGTGGCAAATTCTTTAAATCAATCGAAAGCATGTTGGAGAGGCTGGGAGCCTGGAACTAGGTGCGTAAGGGGTAAACATTCCGGATTCATGTTAACGAGGATGGAGGTTCATGCGGTATCACTCGAAATGTTGGAAACTCAAATGAAGATTGTTTTGGAAGTGTGGCGAGGTAACCAGATTATTGTTGATTGCAAAGGCCCCGCCGGAAACTTTGACGATATTCTAAGGCTGTTTGAGATGGGCGAAGACGGTGTGTTGGAATTTTATCGACATGCTGTGCGTATTATAGGCCGTAGCCCAAAAGCTGCATGCCGCGATAAAGAGATTATATGTACTGGCATGCCTTGAATTGTGGCGAGGCTAACGTTTGCATGGAAATAGAAGTATATTGTTTGTAGAGTACAAGTACACACTACAGAACGCAAAGGTACAATACCCTTCAATAAGTAAGCATACAATTTTCTTGGCGTCCTTGGCTATAGCAACCGGAACCCCCCAAAAAAACCCTTATTTTATCGAGATCAAGCAACCCCGCTACCAACGCCAGATGTATGAATGAAAAAACCCTGAAAATTAAAATGTATTCTCTGTAACTTTAAAATCTTTCACTTACATATAGAATGCTAAAAATACCTATACTTCAAAGCTCCTTTATCTTTTTAAAGCACTTATAGATGAGATCCTGCTAGACTGTAAAAATTATGTTAAATATTATGTGTTTAGCAATCCAGTTTAGTTGAGAAAGTCTCAAAAATACCATTTTGTGAAGGAGTACCTTATGCTTTCCTTAGGTACAATTTTGAGGTTGTAAATTAACTATCTATATAAGGTTTCTACTGATTAAGGATCCTAAAATAACTTAAAAGCACTTATATATGCAAACTAAACCATATTTTTAATCTCTATTCTTACTCACTATATACTTTCTCTATGGTATTAATAATAATACAGTAAATTATCTATGCAAGGAGGCTCTTCCCTAAACACTAGTTATGTATACAAAATTGTATTGAATATAGGAATCATATCTTCTATATGTACAGATTGACATATATTTTTTTAGGCTGATAGGGTCTTATATACAAATGCTTTAAAAGGATCAAGGAGCTTGAAAGCATCACATTTTTTTTTTTTTTGGCATTTTATATATAATTGAAAGGAAGTTAAATTTATGGACAATAAATTTTAATTTTAAGTTTACTCTATCAAATATCTTTCTTTATAGTGTAAAGAATTATTATATATTTAGTTTTTATAGTAGATTACTTGCACTTAATAAAATAATAGTTGTTTTTTTTTCAGGGCTAGTGTTACAGCCTAAGGTACTATAGAGTATATGTAATGATAGGTTTTATTAGTTGAGTAACTTTAGTAAGTATTCCTATTCATAGTTAAGGAGATATTATCTCATAAGTAGAGGCTCTAGCCACTGGTAACTAAATATATTACCTCTATTTATATTAGCCACATTTAAGTAATATGGCAACCACTGATAAGTGTTAAATATATGTGATTAGATAACTCAGGTAACTCATGTAATATAGTTAATCATGATAGTATGACCTATAAGCTAATCAAGCTATATTACATGAAGATTGTTATAGCCATAGTACCTTAGCCTACATGTGATGATATGTTATATTATATGAGCACCTTCAGTAAATATCCTACCACTCTAGACTAAATCTTTCCTGTGACGGATCACCCTATATGGATCGCATATGACTCGGTAAAGATACCTCAGGCATGCTTCGCAAACGTTACTGAGTGAACTCAGATATCTCAGCTAAATGAAAGCTCAACTGGAAGATATCTTTCCTACGATGATCAGGTGGACTTCAAGGTGCGAAGACAAGAAAGATAAATATATTCTTTAAGGCTTGAAGATAACTCAAGGCTTTCACAATGGTCATCACAGAGAAGACAAGTAGCTATGTGCTAAAGAAGGAAGGAAGGAAAGAACAGAATACAAGAATTCCTGCATGTGTAAATACCCTATCCTTCACCTGAGCTGACAAAGAGATGACAAATGAAATGGAAACATAAGGACCCTTTTCTAATCTAGACCATCTCCTAATTCCTAATTGCTGAAACCTGAAGAAGAATGCGGAAAGGACAGGACATGATTAGTACTCTATTTGACTATAGTGACCTATCACCCTCTCAGGCCTCACTCCCAATTTGTGATAGTCTCTTGCAATATGAGTCCGATTGCCTGATCATGACCTCATGGCTGACTAGGCTAATATTGTGTCATGCCAATAGCTGATCACATGGTAACTATGGGGCTGACTTCCTGGGCCTAGTCAGGGCTACTGGCAAAGCCACACTATACCATGCCATGCTACAAGGTCATGTGATAGAGGAACGTCTCTAGAGCGCTTAACACAATGGTGAAGGGTAGAGATGGCATACTCATATATTGACAATCTAAGTATAACCTCCATTATAGCGCATCATCCAGGTACCTTGACATAGACCACTACTGGTGTTCATAACACTACGCCCCTTCTAAGGTGCATGGTCCCTCATACGCATAGGAGTTAGCTTTATATCTATTCTCCTTCTCTCCCTAAGAGCAACTAGGATAAGAGGATGGTTTCCTGCAGTTTGTAGAGGGAGATCATCTTGACTTGTAGAGCTTTAAGGGGACTCAGTATCATGCTATGACATAATGGTGTCGCCCCACTGCATTAAAGGGAAACCAACTATGAAGGAATGAGCAACTATACATACCTCAATTCCTTCTTCTGCGCTTGCATAATGGAGGCTCGTCTGATTCAGTAGCTTGGCACTCTGCCTCTGGATGGGCCTGTCGAAAGGTCACAAGAGCATTGATGGGTTCGCCGTTTACTAGCAGAGACTCTAAGGGTTCCCACCTGCCCTCATCCTATGAGTATCCTTCCCACAAGACCAAATATTCCACCCATTTAGTTTTCCAGTTATTCTGAATGTTGGTGATTTTAGAAATGAAGAAATAATTCTCACCCTCCTCAACCTCAGGGGTAGGAGAGGGACGGACAGGAAAGCGGCCAGACACATAATAAGGTTCTAGCTATGAGATGTGGAAAACAGGGTAGATATTCCAAGAAAAGGGAAGCTTGAGTTTATAAGCCCGAGGTCCTATGGGTTTGATTACCTCAAAGGGGCCTACAAATTTGGCATCAAGGTTACAGGAAGGTAGGGAGGGGTTGATATTGTCTCGCTTAAGAAGGATGCAGTCTCCGGGCTTAAGAGCTGGGAAGGCTTGGTGAGACTTGTCATACCATGTAACAATCTTCTGCTGTGTAGTGAAGAGGCATTGCCTAATGGTGGTCCAATCTCGAGTCAAAGCCTCACTTCCCCAACAGGCAGAGACCGTTTGGACAGCATCGAGCGAGGGGTGATATCTAAAATTGGTGAAAAAAGGGGACACCCTAGTGGAGGAAGACTTGGCATTGTTGTACACGAATTCTGCTATGGTGAGAAAGAAAACCAAATCAGATTGCTCGTAGTTGACGTAAGTACGAAGATAGGCTTCTAGGACCTGATTCAGCCATTCAGTTTATCTGTCTGTCTGGGGGTGAGCAGCAGTGCTCTTTCACAATCGAACCCCAAGATTTTCCATCACATGACCCTAAAAGGCTTTGAACTTATAGTCATGGTCACAGACAATATTGGCCAGAAGGCTATGGTGTCTCCAAATCTCATAGACAAAGATGTTGGCGAGGTGTCTGGAGTCGACATTAGGGCCAATAGGGATGAAATGTGCTATCTTGGAGAAGCGATCAATGATCACCCACACTTGGGTAAAGCCATCAGAAGGAGGGAGGTCCATCACAAAGTCCATGGAGATTGATTCCTATAGCCTATAGGGTATCTCCAACAGAAACAGCTGCCCATAGGCCTTGTATCAGTGGGCTTTATTCTGTTAGCACTGGTTGCATATAGAGATATACTTGGCTATATCCTGCCATCGATGTAGCTAGTAGAAGTCTCTGTCAATAAGATCAAAGGTCTTATCTCAGCCTAAGTAGCCTGCCATGGGGTGATCGTGCCTAGACTTGAGAACCTCAGTGCGAAGAGATGGGGGGAACATACCACAAGCTATTCTACATTGGAAGGCTATCATGAATACTGTAGGGTTCCTGTGGTGAGCTCAGAATGTATTGGCATTCAGGGTTAGCAGCAATGGCTTCTCTCAAGGCTTAGTAAAAGGAAGGATTGAGCGAGGTGTACAACTTCTTAATCACAGCGATATACTGTCCTTTCTTAAGAAAATGAAGACCAAGCTCAGGTGCCCCCTCTATAGAGATGTGGTCCCCATGTCTGCTCAAGGCATCAGCTATGTCATTGGACTTACCTGGCCGATACATAATCTGGAAATCGATGGTGCCTAATTTCTGCATCCACCAGGCCTGTCTCCTGGAGAGGAGCCAAGTGGTCGTAAAGTACTCCAGGTTCTTATGGTCTGTTACTACCAGCACTAGATGAGCTATTCCCTCACACCAATGTCTCCATTGCATGTAAAGGTAGTCAAACACTGCAAGCATTTCCTTGTCATCGATCTTGTAATTCCACTCCATAGGTTCAAGTTTGCGAGAGTGGAAGGCTAATAGGTAAATAGAGCTATTAGGAAACTGGTGCAACAGCACACCCCCAAGGGCAAAGTCACTGGCATCAGTTTCAGCTTGAAGGGGGACAAGAGAATCATGGTGGACAAGAATAGGCACAGAGGTAAAGAGGGCCTTGAGGGTGTTGAAGGTAGACTACTGCTGAGACCCCTAGGTCTAGGGCTAGTCTTGCTTGGTAAGGTTTGTTGGGGGCATAGCGATCTTTGAAAATCTATGGATGAAGACCTGATAAAAGTTTGCCAGGCCTAAAAAGGAGTGGACCTCACAAACCATAGTAGGAATCAGCCAATCTCAGAGGGCTTAAATCCTATCCTTAGAAATGCTAATGCCCTTGTCAGATATGATGAACCCAAGGAATTCCACCTCATTGATTGCCCAGATGTACTTGGCAGGCTTAAGTGCCAACTTGTGGTGGTCAAGGCGCTTGAGGACTTTATACATAAGGTGGTCATGTTCTTCCTTGGTCGCAGCATAGATTAGGATGTCATCCTGATAAATGAGGACACCTAAATTGAGGAGGTCATAGAATATCGTATTCATCATTTCCTGGAAGACAGCAGGGGAATTGCAGAGACTAAATAGCATCACCAAATACTTATACTGGCTGTAATGAGTATGAAAGGATATTTTCCACTCATCACCCTCAGTTATGCAGATAAGGTTGTAGCTGTTCTTGAGGTCGAGCTTGGTGAACCATTTTGCATTGCCGATCTGGTCTTTAAGTTCACCTATAAGGGGGAGAGGATAGCAGTTTTGAATAACAATCTTATTCAAACCCCGGTAGTTGACACAAAGGTGGAGGGAACTATTAGCCTTCTTTATAAACAGGATAGGAGTGCCTGCGGGAGACTTAGAGGGCCTTATCTTTCCCTCCTTGATCATCTGATCAAGGTACTCATGCAGGGCCTGGAGCTCAGTCTCTGACAGATGGTAAAGCAGGCCCTATAGAGGAGTCATTCCTTCCTTCAAATCAATTTTGCAATCCTATTCCTGATGGGGTAGGAGTGAAGAGGCAAGGCATTTGGAGAAGATAGCAGGATAGATCTGTTCCTACTAATCACCTTTATAGGTCAAGGAGATAGAAGACTACATGAAGAGCTTAGCGAATTTGCTAACTATAGCTCTGGTCATGGCAGTACACCAATGACAGACTAATCCTTTATTAGCTAGGGTATCCACCCACCCTAACAGCCTACCTCTGACAGCTTCGGAGTTGGCGTAGAAGTCGTTGTCCTAAATCAATTCAAATACCGAGGCCATCTGGACATTAGGCATCACAAGATGGTTCTTGCATTTGGAGGAGGGGAATCCCACAAGAACATCCCACCTATAATCAACCTGTGGTTTATGATCTTGAAACCACTTGACTAGAAGATATATATCCACATCTGGAGGCATATGGCCAACATCGAAGTCAATAAGTTTGCGATGGTTGAGGACCTGCATTTGCAGCTTAGGAGTATAGTACCACTACTGCCTATAGGAACCATTATAGGCGAAGACATTGACCACCTAGGACTGTTTCTTCTTAGGGACAGGGAGCCAATCTAAAATATAGGCACCGGTCACTCCATTGTCTAGCTTAGCTGTAGCTGTGATTACGTGTACTTGGGGACCCTCAACAGAATAAGTTTTCCAGTGCAAAGTCACTGGAACTGTCACATATATACCCTGGGCAGGGCCTTCTTTAGAGGAAAATATAGTTGGCATGGTGGCGGTAGTAAATACATTCCCTGATCTCTCCCAGGAAACTCATGGCTAGAGCTTACTATATATATTGTCCAGAAGGAGGTTGTTTAAAAATGCAGGAGTTGGAAAAGCAGTGGAGGTAAAATGGATAATTCGATGGAATAAGTTATAAAGAATAGTGGTCTACGATATGGCCAGTATATTTCTACCTGGTGCAGGTCCTCTTCAGGTAGAACTTTGAAAGCAAAAGGAAAACAAGACCCCTAACCAATGCCTCTATAAAAAGAAGGAAAATAATACATAAGGGGTCATAACAGTCATACGGGATATTAGGTCATAACACATCACTTATAGGTATCATGAATTACATTAGCCTCAATGCTGTTAGGCCCACCCACTGAGAATAGAACAATGGTTCCAAACACCAGCTCCTTAGTAAAGAAAGGACAAAAGGAAATTTCAATCAATGGACTTTAAGGAAATTTCATGTCGCAAAAACTAATGCTTCAAACTAACTAGGTTTTCAAGGAAACAAAGGGAAAACAAACTGGGGAGGTGGCGTAGGATACCATAAGGGAAGGATACTTACACCATAGGGATATCATCCCCATCCTTCCAGTTGTCTAGGAGATTAACCACTCTGGACACAGATATCTTCTACTGCTTAGAGGAGGAGGAGTTCCCATCATCTTCAGCCTTGCATTTAGTTGTCGTTGACACAATCTTGACTGCCAAGATAGAGAACTTCTATGTTGAGTAATAGTCCTTTACACTATGGTGCTTAGATAAGTAGTGCAGACAGGCCTTGTTCTTCTTGGCTAACTCCTTCTCTTCCTCAGTGAGTTGAGGAAGCTTCCCCTTATCCTAGGAAGAGGACCCCAAAGGACTCTTCTCCTAGGTCTTTTTCAGTTTAGAAGGAGTAGACTGGCCCGATATCTGCTTAGTTGAATGTCCCTTCTGAGACTGCTAGATGGCCACCTAGGCATCCTTCATTACCAGCCTGACCTGAGCAACATGAGAAAGCTATTCCGCTGCTGTCATGTCATGTTAGGTCTATGCCACCATCACCAGGTAGAGATCTTCCTTCAGCACTCTCTCCACCTGAAACCTGAAGGTTTCCTGATTGTGCTAGATGATCTGGTTGAGTGCCTCTATATAGGTGAGGTAGGAGAGGATATGCTTTGTCTGTTAGGTGCTGATCATCTCCCTTAGAGCCTAGGGCTTTGTGGTAAAGGCTCTAAAGTATACCTTCACCACTTCAGTGAATTCCTCCCAAATGGTGTTCTGCTAGGTCCAGCAGTGAGCATTAGCCCTCCACCAAGTAGCCGCCATACCTATCATATACATCGAGGAAAACCTGGTCTTGATCCAGTTATGTGGGAAAGCATAGGCTTGGAGGGCAAAGTAGTTCTTGTATTGCTCAATGAACTTCCTAATGTCCTCAGCTTTCCTGGAGAACTTTTCAGGATCTGTGGGCTTATGACCCTTGAAATTGGCAGAAGGCATAGGAGGTAGAGTGGGAGTTATAGGATGAGAGGGAGGTACTGGTGGGGCAGTTTGTCGGAGGGCCACTTGCATGATCTAGACAACATCACTCTCCTGAAGGGGATGAGGAGAGGTTTCATGGGGAGGTGCAAAGGAGGCAAAGGAGGTTGGGCCCCTTCCCTGAGAAGGTCCTGGTAAGGTAGAATAGAGAGGAGCTGGAGGAGGAGTAGGGGAAATAGGTTAGGAAGGTAGATAAAAGGAAGGCAATCTGGGGTGGCAGCCACAATGATGTGGAGGAGGAGCAGTGATTTGGGTTGTTCTATCATCAAGGTCAATAACCTCGTCTGGGTTCCTAGACACTGGAGGGAAGACTATGGACCAGAAATGTTCCTTGTACTGATAGTACAGGTCCTTCTACAACTTGGTGTCATCATTGGCCTTCATCAGGTCTTCTCTGAGCTTGACCATATCTTCCTTCCTCAAGGTAGACCTAGCAGAGAGAGCCTCATTTTCTGCTTTGAGGTGGAGAACCTGATGTTCTGCCTTGCTAAGTCTAGCCTGGAGAGGGACCTCACCCTATTCTAGGACTTTAACTCTGGCCTTACCCTCTGCCAGAGATGCCGTTAAGTCAGTAATTTGCTCATTAAGAGAGGCCAGCAAGTGCAGAGCCTAGTCTGCCAGCTGCTGGCACAGCCCAGCCATCTTGTTGTTGAGCTCAGCAACTACCTCCTAATGGGCCTTGTTTATAGTACTGGTGTAGTCAGCCTCTCTTTAAGTGAAGGTGGCCTACTCCTTCTGGATCTGCTCAATAGCATACAGGAGCAAGTTGGTCATGGAAGGGGGAAAAGCCACAAATAGCTTAGGGAGGGGTTTCTGAATAGTGTGATGGAGGACAATGGTAGCATATACTATGGAAGCCATATCATCACGCTGTTTTTGGAACTCCTCCTCAGTGTATTAAAGGGCCCATTTAAAGGGCTCTTCTACAATAAATTGCCAAGCCTTATGTAAGGCTTGCATAGTAGCTATGTAGTTATCGATGACCATTTTTTAGTTCTTGTTGGCGTAGGCTAACTTGGCAGGTTTGAGGTCAATAGTGGCCTCCTCATGCATAGAGACATTGGAGGCCAAGGAACATGTGGTCCAAACTGTTTAGACTAAGGGGTTGGTAAGCTGTGTGCCCACAACAAGAGCGAGAGAGGATGTATCAGGCATTAGAATGTCAGAGGAGGAAGAAGCTATCTTCTTTAAAGAATATAGTGTGACAGATCACCGTATATAGATCGTATATGACTCAGTAAAGATACCTCAGGTACGATTCCCAAACATTACTGAGTGAACTCAGATATCTCAGTTAAACGAAAGCTAAACTGGAAGATATTTTTCCTATAATGATCAGGTAGACTTCATGGTGTGAAGACAAGAAAGATGAATATATTCTCTAAGGCTCGAAGATAACTCAAGGCTTTTACAATGGTGATCACAGAGAAGACAATTAGTTATGTGCTAGAGAAGGAAGGAAGGAAAGAATAGAAGACAAGGAAACTCTTTTCCGTCAGTCACACTCTTCTAGTGGATGGCTTTGCATGAACTTAATCGGATGGCCTAACTAGAGAGGGAGCGATACATCGCTAAGCGCCATCAAGGTAACCCTTCATACGGCCATTGTGATCATCGGTCGCATTCGCTTACAAGGACTGAACCAGTAATTAGGCAACCTTGTACGGTCGGGGAAAACTCACTTACGCTACAAAACCCGCGACCAACCGGTAATTTGTGGTATGGAATGGGACGAGCGGGATTTGAACCCCCGACATTGCGCGTTACTGTACAACGACACCAGGATAGCCATACCACTAGACCATCCTCGCCCTAGAATACAAGACAAGGAAACTCTTTTCCATCGGTCATACTCTCTAGTGGACGGCTTTTGCGCGAACTCAATCGGATGGCCTAACTAAGAGAGGGAGCGATCGCTAAGCGCCGTCAGGGTAACCCTTTATACGGCCATTGTGGTTATCAGTCACATTCACTTACAGGGACTGAACCAGTAATTAGGCAACCCTACACGGTCAGGGAAAACTCGCTTACGCTACAAAACCCACGACCAACCGGTAATTCGTAGTATGGAATGGGATGAGCGGGATTTAAACCCACGACATTGCGCGTTACCACACAACGACACCAGGACAGCCATACAACTAGACCATCCTCACCCAGAATAGAAGACAAGGATACTCTTTTCCTTCGGTCACACTCTCTAGTGGGTGGCACTATTTGCGAACTTAATCGAATGGCCTAACTAAGAGAGGGAGCGATACATCGCTAAGCACCGTCAGGGTAATCCTTCATATGGCCATTGTGATTATCGGTCGCATTCGCTTACAGGGACTGAACCAGTAATTAGGCAACCCTGCACGGTCGGGGAAAACTCGCTTACGCTACAAAACCCATGACCAACCGGTAATTCATGGTATAGAATGGGACGAGCGGGATTTGAACCCACGATATTGTGCGTTACCGCACAACGACACCAGGACAGCCATACCACTAGACCATCCTCGCCCCAGAATAGAAGACAAGAATTCCCGCATGCTTATATACCCTATCCTTCACCTGAGCTGACAAAGAGATAACAAATGAAATAGAAATATAAAGACCCTTTTCCAATCCAGACCATCTCCTGATTCCTAATCGCCGAAACCTGTAGAAGAGTCCGGAAAGGATAGGACATGATTAGTACTCTATTTGACTATGATTACCTATCACCCTCTCAGGCCTTACTCCCAATTTGTGATAGTCTGTTACGATATGAGTCTGATTGTCTGATCATGACCTCATAGCTTACTAGGCCAATGTCATGTTATGCCGATAGCTGATCACATGGTAACTATGGGGCTGACTTCCTAGACCTAGTCAGGGCTACCAGCAAAGCCACACCATACTATCCTACGCTATGAGGTCATGTGACAGAGGATCATCTCCAGAGCACTTAACACAATAGTGAAGGGTAGAGACGGCATATTCACATGTTGACAATCTAAGTATAACCTCCATCATAGCACATCGTCTAGGTACCTTGATGTGGACCACTACCGGTGTTCATAACATTTCTTGTACATATAAGCTCTAGCTTCTGAAGTTGGAATTTGTTACCTCTATTATATTAGCTAAGATCTGACTATTCTAGTAACTGCTGATATGCGTCCTAACACATGATTAGATAACTTGGGTAACTCATATAACTAGTCATCATGATGGTATAACCTATAAGCTAATTGAGCTATATTGCATGATAGCAATCTCTCCCTGAGATTGGTAATCAGTACTTAACATTGCTAATCATTTCTATTTTAACTCCTAGGAATATTATGATTAGTGATATGGATTTATCAGAGTGTTTCTAAGTGTTTCTTTAGGGTTCTATTATTATATAATCTCTTATGTTATTTCTGACTCATTTCTTTGGATGGGAAAAGTATATAAGGATAGTTATTAGTTACATCTGTACGCAGGCTTCTCAGACTCTTCAAACCCCCCCCTACATTCTACCTTTTCCTACTCCTCTTTTACGCCCTTCTTCTATCACCTTGTATCGTCGTAAAACTGCTCGGCAAAAACAACGACCTAGAATACCTTAGCCTCGTTGCCCAGGGGATAGGCGCTTGGATAGAGCTTGCTCCACAGGGGACTATCCTTACCTAGGCGCGTACTGACGGGTTCCTGGTCGTGCATCACCACCGTAGTGTGCTCTGGTGCCGTTATAGCCTGATCAATAAACCCAGTGTGGGAGACATCGTGACAACGTGCAAGACCTAGCCTCGCTTACACGGTCGCAAAT
>JABYPW010002213.1:0-12015 GCA_016880775.1 Phymatotrichopsis omnivora | reverse complement strand
GGGTCGAAAAGATAAAATAAAATGAATTTCCCCCCCACCCCCCCCCCCTTTCTGTAGTAGTATAGGAGGTTAGGAATATAACAGTGACCCATTTAGAACTGGTATGCTCTTACCGCTTAGTATTTGTTGAGGGTTAAGTTGGGGTTGACATTTTTCTTGACTGGTCTTCCAGTATCTTCCTCAAATTCTTTCCATAGCTTATCCTTAGTTTAGCACTAAATAGTGGACTTGGTGAGCTGCTATTTTCTATCTATACTCTTTGCTTATTTGGGATCCTTTTATTTACATTACAGTTTGAATAGAGTGTCTAGTCTTCCATTGCCTTCAATCCCTTGGTGGCCTGGCACCTATTCAATCCTAACATATATACCATGTTTTTGATCTTAATATATCTCTGGTGACTTATTAGGTGGGAGCTGGGAGTAGGCTAGTAGCCACTACAATATCTACCTCAGAGTCTGAGAGTATGACCACCTCTTTAACCAAGGGTATATCCTAGGTATATGTGGCTGCTACTTTGAAGGCAGTCCTGATCCCTTATACTTCTCTATCAAAAATGTGTGTTTTTGTCCTAAGGGGCCTCACCGTCTTCCTGGTTTCTCTTCTATTAAGGTACTAGACTGCTGTGAAGCCTACCTAGTAGTTGTCACTTAGTCTAGATGTGTCAGTGAAGATGGACAGGGTATTGGGGGGGAAAAAAAGAAAGAAAAAGGTTTTATTTTCCCTATACTAAAGTTTAATATCTTCCCTCTTTTCCTCTAGTAGGGCATTTACACTTAACCAAATGTAGAGACATAACCAAAGGAAAGAAGATAACCCTGTCCACTAAAAATAAAGAATTTATCCTCTACCTACTTGTGCCAACATAGAAGCCTTCGAAAATATATAGGACAAAAAAGAAAAGTTCACCGAAATCTAAATTCCCATTTCTGTATTTGTTCTCTTAGACTAGCACTATGAGGGAAGGGGAGGGTTGTTTGCCTAGGTACTTTCCTACTTCTTTTCCCACTAGCTTTTTCTATAGTCCTGTATCTTTATAGAGTGTAAAGGACAACTCCTTCAGCGATACAACTCCTGTGCAGTATGTATTGGGGTTTGGGGGTAAATCATGATAGAAGAAGATACATAACTCTCTTAGAGGACTCAAGAGGTATGCATTGAGTGAGGCAATGATGTGCTGAAGGTTTGTGGGAATAACTGTTTATTCCTATGGTGTATACTTAAGATACTAAGTAAAGAACAAAGAAAGGAAATATAGGACTGCGAGATTTCCTTCTCTTTTATACCAATTGCCAAGAGCACTGCCTCCCTTCTAGAGTAGTCTCTGTAAAACCTGTTTTATCCACATGACTCTTTTCTATATGTCATTTAATCTAAACACTGTTCTCATGACCTCTGCAAGGCAGATAGCTAAACATGAGTGACCAAACATGACTAAGTGATAATTTATGATTCACAACGCAGAATTCCAAAGAGCATTATTGACAAAAGGAAATATAAGGAGAATATAACAAGTACGAAAGTACATGCCTATGATTCATTACAGTATCCCTCTCTTTGAGCTAGAACTCCTGTGACAGCTAGGAATACTTCTCTCAGGTGGTCATCTCTTACATTCTCCACTATCCAGCATAATCTTTCCCTGAGATTTCCAAGCTAGATATGTAGGGGCATTGGTGGGCAATACTAGCACACTGCTAAATTACATTCAGCTACCTCTGGTGGTAGCTTAGTTATGTGTTTCTCCTTTATCTCCAGGAGCTGGGGATCAAAAGGAACTGCTGGGACTAGTGGGGGGGTGTATCCACTATGACAGGAGGATACTTTCAATATTGGTGCATACTGCCAATAATGTTTTTCAGGGTCCACCTTCATCACTGGTAAACCAAGGGGCA
This sequence comes from Phymatotrichopsis omnivora, assembly GCA_016880775.1. Taxonomy (NCBI): domain Eukaryota; kingdom Fungi; phylum Ascomycota; class Pezizomycetes; order Pezizales; family Rhizinaceae; genus Phymatotrichopsis; species Phymatotrichopsis omnivora. The sequence goes on along the minus strand of JABYPW010002213.1, from coordinate 10,120 downwards.
ATATAGGGGAAATAGGTGGTAAGACCTATTTTTCACATTGCTGGAATCGCTGGTTTAGGGTAAACTGCAGTTGTTGAGTATAAAGTGGCGGCTCCTCAGGCTGAGGCTTTTCTTAGGACAAAACCGGTGCCCAACTCTGGGGGGGGGGGGGGGGAAATTCATTTTATTTTATCTTTACGACCCCGCTAGGGGTCGTTATAAGAACCTCCGCTTGCAGCTATGACAAGCTATGACAGAGGTAGAAGACAGCCAACCTAGTGTCGGTAGCGCGTCCTACGGTTTACAGATAAAATACACGGTTTTGTTCCCGAATCCTCCTCGCTTACACGCAATAAACTAAAGAAGAGACGGGGCGGAAAGGAAAGAGCGGCGGGGAAAAGTAAAACTCTAAAAAAGAAAACGCGACTGGCACAAAAGCGACCACCCAGCACATCAAAACAGCAGGAAAAACTTTTAAGCGAAAAGGAAAAAGACAAGCCTGGGGAACCCCTTTCCCATCTCCAGCGAGGCGAACCTTACAACAACCGGAAGGAATCGAGGTAAAAGCGAAACACTAACCAAAGAAAAAGGAAAGAGAACAGACAAAGGAGAAAACAGATGCCAAACTCACAAAACTCTTACACAAAGGGAACAACAAAAGGGGAAAGAGAGATGAACTACCAAGGGGCCATAAGTCTCCATTCCCTCTTCCATCACTGCACGGAGATTCTCCACTCGCTTGTTATTTTCAGCCAGGGCTTGCAAATAAATGGGGCAGAGGGGATCGTTGGCGGGGTGGGCGGCATCGCAATTAGCACATTTAAGTACCGTATGATCGCATTGTCGTCCGCGGCGTTTACAATCTATATTGCCACAGGAGTGTTCGAATATCGCATGGGGTCCAGCACATAGGCGGCAGCGGGGGGAAAAGGTGCACTTCAGCTGGTGATGACCGAAGTGGCAGCAGCGGGAGCATTAGGTAGCCTTGGAGAAGGCAATGTAGGGGTCGGTCCGACAGTTTTTGTTGAGAATGGTTAAACCTTGAGAGATGCGGTAGTGGTTGTTGTTCACCACAACTGTGATGACAACCAAGGATGCGGGTTTGCCGATAAGCTTATCCTTCGAGGTGAGCCAGCGGGGGGTTTGGGCGAGAACAACTCCGTGATTATACATCTCGATCTCCTTTCGGATAAGCGACATGTGTTCGATCTCAGAGGTGTTGAGTACGGGGGTTGGTACATTGTGCACGATGTACTTCTTGTGCAAGAAGTTTCGGCGAAGGCCGGTAGTGGTAGGGAAGAACTTGCGGACAGCTTCTTCTATGGTAGGCTTGTAAGCAAGGACTTGTTGAGCGGTGGTGTTCTCCATAACAGAGAGGAAGACATTGGAAGCGCCGGCCTTTCTGACGGATCGGATGCGGCATGCAGAGGGGGCTTTTTTGTCAACTAGCGCAGCGTTGACAGTATCCCGAATAGCGATTGGGTTAAACTCGGGGACTTCTCCCTCGAGATTGACAATGATCTCTCGCTCCCTTTTGGTTGGGTACTTCGGGGTGGCTGGAGCAGTAGCAGTCGGGTTTGGCGTAGCCGAGGCTTTGCCTTTGTTCTTTTTCACCACCTGAGCCCAGGTGTTGTCAGCAGTTGCAGGGGGTACCACAGGTGGCACATTCGGAGCGGGGGGTGTGGTGAGGGATGAAGAAATCTTCTTCACCGCTTTCGCAGTTTTGGATGTTTCCGACCGTAGTTTTTTGATAGAATCGGAAAGGGCCATGTCGATTTCGGTAGGGCCTGCTTTGGCCGAGGCTGTAGCAGTTGCGTTGCGGGTGGTGATGGCCTCGAGTTCGTCAAAACGGGCTTCGAGGGACTGTTGGCCAGCGGCGATAGCGGTAACTGCCTCTTGAATCTTGCTCACAGAGGCGAGGAGGGACGGTACTGCAGTAGAGAAGTACTCCAGCTGTTTCGAGACGATATACGTTTTGACTTCGGGGTCGTTTGCAAGGTATACCTCGTTTTTGAGTATTTCTTTAATGCTTCGGCCGAGGGGGGCACGTGTGAATCCGCGGATAACGTTTTGGAGAGAGTCTGCTTCGGCCCTTATGTGAGGTAAGAGCGGGGGCAAGTTGGGGTCGGGGGTTTTTTCCTGATATCGTCGTGACATTATTACGACGTTTTGGCGATGCGATATAGATACTAATAGCTGAGAACTAAAATGTAGGGGGTAGTATGAAGGTGCGAAGAAGCCTGGTGCCCAACTCTGGTTGGCAATGGTTTGAAGACCTAATGCTAGAGGGTCTTTGAGGGGTTTCTCCTTCACTGTACTGTTTTTAGGAGAGGTGCAGATTCGTCCATACTAGGCAAAAATGAGTACGACCATGGTGGGGGACAATGCAATCTCTATCATTTCCTCATCTCCATCATAACTTGGGCTTCTTGGGGAAGCAGCGGTAGAACTCATTGATGAACTCCTGGGAGTACTCGAGGTACTGGGAAGGCTCCTATGTATTCTTGGAGTAGCTGACCCATTTGACAAGGTAGCAAAGAGTACTATCTCAAAGGCGTTTAGAGTCAAGAACTCTATCAACTTCATGCTCTCGATCTCCTTCAATGACAATCAGAGGAGGTGGAGGATTTTGATAGCCTACAACTAGTTTATGTTTACTTGCTGGCTATAGTAGAGAGATGTGGAAGACTGGATGGATCTTCACAGAGTGAGGAAGCTTGAGTTTATATGCTCGAGTTCTGACTCTTGCTATAACTTTGAATGGACTACGTCTTTTGTGATCAAGTTACTTGGATGGTCTCTGAGTGTGCAGATTCCTAGCATTCAGCAAAACTTTTTCTCTAACCTCTATCCCAGGTGCCAGTTTTCTTGACTAATCTACTGCTTCCTTCTGACTTGCTTATGCATAAGCGATCTCTGCCCTGCATAAGTCATGCGCCTCCTGTAGCCTGGTAGTGAGATGCTTGACACTTTTAGGAGTGTTTGACCTTCTCCTAAGGGCTATGTCTATCGTAAACTGTGGGTGATATTCATAGTTTGCATATAATGGGCTGACTTTTGTAGTTGCCAACACTTGGTTGTTGTAGCTAAACTCTGTGAGGGGAAGCAGGGATGCCCAATCATCCCATTGGTAATGGCAGTAGATCTGCAGATATTATTCTAGAACTGAGTTCATTCTTTCTGTCTGACCATCTCTCTGAGGGTGGTATACCATACTGAGATTGCTTTTGATTTTCAAAACCTTGCATAGGGATTTCCAGAATTCCAAGACAAATTGAGTACTACGGTTGGAGGTAAGGTCCTTGTGTAACCTATGGTGTTTCCATATGAGATATAGGTACAGGGTTGCTACATCTTCACTTGATACCTTTTCTGTTGTTGGGATGTAGTGTGCCATTTTGGTCAGGCAATCCACTACTACAAGGATTGTATCATATTCCTTGCTTGCTAGGAATCCCACTATGAAGTACATATATACCGAATTCTAAGGTTTTTCAGGTATTTCCAGAGGCTTCAAAGTGCCGAAATGTGTATATCTGACAGGTTTCGCTCTCATACAGGCTTCGCAGTGGCTGATGTATCAGCTGATATATTTCTGTAATCCTGGCCAAAAATAGTTCCTTGTTACCAACTCATATGTTTTGGCTCTTCCACAGTGTCTGGCGGCTATATGATCATGGTTCTGTCGGAGTACTTCCAGTTTTAGGTCCAGATCATCAGGGATACTAACTAGGTTATTATACAATAACAATCCTTCCTGGATCATATAATCTGACAGTTATGCACATTTCAAAGACTTTTCTCCTCTCCACAGAGCCTGCAGGATATCATTTATAGTAGGGTCCTTGTTATAAGACCCTTTGACTCTCTCTTTAAAATCTTGATTTCTCTCTAATTCTACTATTGCTGAGAGGACATGCAGCTCTGAACTTGCTTGTAATGCAGGGTCCCAGGGGCGGGGTTGGATGATCATCTGTTCCTGATAAGCAAGATATTTATCCCCTTCCTTCGGAAGATCTCCAGATCTACTGGTTAAAGAATCAGGTTTTCCTCCCTGTTTCCCTAGTCAGTAGCATATCTAAAAGTTAAATCTTGACAGGAACTCAGGCCAACTTGCCTGTTGGTGATTCAACATTCTCTTGGTCATAAAGTATTCTAAGTTCTTGTGATCTGTTATCACTTGAACTAGGAATTTTAAATATGCAATATGTTGTTCCCACTCCGAAAATGCGAAAATAACTGCTAACAGTTCCTTATCATGCATAGGATAATTGCATTGTGCGGGGTTGAACTTCTTGGAGAAGTATGCCACTGGGTGCAAAACTTGTTTTGCATCCTCATGCTAGAACCTTTAGGAAAGGATGCCCGCTGCCACATGATCTGATGCATATATTTCCACAATAACCAGTTTTTCTTGGTTGAAGTTTCTCAGTGTTAGTACTGATGTGAATGCTTCTTTGAGACTTATAAAAGCAGTGTTTGCTTTCTTTGTCCATTCAAATTTTTTTTCTTTTTTCAATAATTTTGTGATCGCCGATACTACTCTTGAGTATCCTTTAATAAACCTTCGGTAGAAGTTTGTAAATCCTAGGAACATCTGAATATCCTTTACTAACTTTGGTGTTTCCCATCCAAGTACTGCTTCTACCTTCTTGTTGTCCATAGCGATGCGTTCTGGGGAGATGATATATCCTAGGAATTCTATGTTTGAGACATAGAATTCGCATTTCTTGGGTTTGCAATAAACTTTGTTTTCCCCTAGTTTTCTCACAACTGTTTGCATATAGCTGATGTGCTCTTCCATGGTTTTCGAAAATATCAATATGTCATCTATATATATAACACAGAACATGTCCAAATGATCTTTTAGGATGTCATTGATGAATGCTTGGAATGTTGCTATTGCATTTATGAGACCAAAAGGTATAACCTTCTACTCATAATTACCATACCTGGTTCAGAATACAGTCTTCCATTCCTCACCTTCTGCAATTCTAATCGAATTGTATGCCTGTCTCAGATCTAACTTGGTATAGATCTTTGCCTATTTTGACCATTCTAATGTTTCCTACATTAACGACAATGGATAACGATTTTTGATGATGACCTTATTGAGTCCTCAATAATCCACATATAGGTAGAGTGATCCATCCTTCTTTTTCACAAATAATATATGTGCTCCAGCTAGAGACTGTGACTCCTAGATGAATCCTTTCACTAGGTTCTCTTTCAGATACTTCCTTAGCACTTGCAGCTGTACCTCTGATAGTCCTTAGGTAGGTAACCATGGTGGTTCACCTCCTTCAATTAGTGGAATAGTGTGATTGATTTTTCGATGTGGTGGTAATGCATATGCTTTCTCTTTATCAAAGAGGTGCAAATATCTATGGTACTCCTCCAGTACCAATTTCTCTAGTGGTATTATTTCTGGTGCCTCCCTTTCCTCAGTGGATTCTGTAACACTGATGGCATACAGGTTGCTGTCTTTTCTTGTTGCCATTTTCTCAAAGGGTACTACTCCAATGATAGTAAAATTGATTCTACTTCTCCCCTCCTCTTCTAGGGGTGAGCTGATTTCTCCTAAAATCTAATTGCCCTTGATCATGCTATAGCCACTGCAATCCTTATAGGATATGACTGTCCACTAACTTCATAATGTAGAACAATACTTGTTCTTTCCTTGGTCCAATCCAGATTTGCACTTTGGTGGCCTTGTTGATTCTTCTACTGCTTGCTTTTCTTCCATTGACAACTGTCAAGGTCCTTGGGGTCTCTAACTTTGACATAGTGAAACTGTTCCTTTGCGCAAATATTTCATCCATCAATGGGAAACTGGTTGCCCCTGTATCCAATAAGGTATAACACTCCACAGTGTTATTCAATGTTGCTTGGATTATCAAATGTTCTCCTTCTGAAAACATTTTTGACTTTTCTGTTCTAGCAGTTTTCTAGGTAAGGCTTTTCCCGTCAGGTTTCCTCAGAGCTACACCACCATCTAGTTCTAACTATTGGAGTTTCCTGGCTGAATTCTAACAGTTACCACTTTTGCACTAGTAGTCTTTCATTCTTTGCTGGTTTCCTTCTTTAGACAGTTCCTGGTATAATGTCCCTCTTTACCGCAATTAAAACACATGCCTTTGTTCTTGCAGTGATCCCTCTCTTCGTAAGTGATCTTTTCTTTTTCCTGGTGTTATCCCTTCTGACGATAGTTGCTGAACTTGTTCTGTTTTTTCAAGCCTTGCTTCTGCTGTTCTTCTTAGGGCTTGCTCTAGGTTTCTCTTCCTTTTTTAGGACTGACTCAAGCTAACTTTCCAACTAGATACACAGTTGTGTAAACTCTTAGTATGTCTTAGGGAGATTTGACTGGTGGGATAGGGCTTCATAGATTTTTCTCTTCAGTCCTTTATTGAATAGGAGTAGCTTCATCCTGTTTTGTTCAGGTAGACTGGCATTGAATGCAAGACTATTAAAGTCTGCACAGTACTCAGACATATTCCCTTTTTGTCTGAGGTTCCCCAACTGCCAGTAAGCAGTGTTATCATTATCTAGGTCATTATATACCTTCCTTATAGCCTCGTCGAAAGCTGACCATGTTCCCTTAGGAGATTTTCCATTCCTGGAGTTTTTTAGCATCCTGATAATGTACCACTTTTGTGCCAGTCCCTTCAGAAGCAACACTACCCACTTAATCTTGTGGCCCTCATCCTTGAATCTATCCTCATTGACCTTGAAGGTATCCATGCACCTAGTGATGAATAGGTCTAGTTAGGTGCAATCCTTTCCATCGAACACTTCAGGGTCCTATAGCTTTGCTAGCTTAGGCATTTCTCATCCTTATTGTTACTCCTCTTCTAGTTTTTGTTGTAGGGTATCGATCAGTAGCTGAAGTGTAATCCATTCTTGCCTCAGATTCTCAAGTTGTTCACTTTCTAGTACCCATTCCTTCTTAAGGTTTTTGATTTGCTGCTGATCTGTAACTCGCTATTGTCTTAGGTCCTCATTTTTCTTGTTCTTGATTAATACTGGAATTGTAGTACTCTCTGATCTAGTTTCTGATCTTTTGGTACTATGGGATAGGTTAGGTCTTATTGAGGTTGTAGATATCTTGCCAGAACTGTAGCTCTTCTAGGTCTAGGATAGGATATGCCTCCTGTATATCCTCAGGTAGGTCTGGAAGCTTTTCCTTGGTAGACATTGACTAATGCATATACCTTTTGACTGCCAGGAACTCATAGATACTAGGGTCTATAATGGCCAGTAGCAGGATTCTGAATTTGTCAAGCTGGACTAGGGTGATGGCGTGGTTCTGATGTAGCATAATAAGATCATCCTTGTACAGATAGAGAACAATCTTATCTTTGCATGCATGGTGTACTGGCTGTGTCTGGGAGAATAGTGACTTCAACTGCAAGGTTATCAACCTTAGATTTCCTAAGATATTCTAGGAATTGGAGGGTGGTGTCCTCCAATTCCTCATCAAGCAGAAAACTTGCTATAACAGCATCGGTATCTGACCACAGGTACAAGCATAGCCCTGGTGCTTTCCCTGGGTCTGGTGTGACTGTTACCACTTATGGTATCTGGTACTCAGTAGTTGAACTAAATTCTGTCATCCCAATAGTTATTGCAGTGATAGTCTTTGCAGAAGAATCTGTGGATTTGCCCATCGCAGTTTCCAACACAGAAACCTTCTTTCCACTGTAGCCTAGTTACCTTCTCAAGCTCTTGTTGTTCCCTAGTCTTACAGTGCAAGTGGTGGTTGATAGGGTTGACTTTGCAGCAGCAGATGCTGCACCAAACTTTCCAAGCTTTTGACGATCTCTCAGGAAATACCTTTGGTGATGCTAGTCTCTGTGCTGGCTTAGCCTAGACCTCTGGGTTGAAATAGACTCTGCGATTCCTCTTCCCTGGGGTAGGATTTGAACATCTTTATACTCTTCTAGAGGAAGTAGGTTATTGTCTTGTAGCAGCCTGGTGATTTCCTCAATAGTAAACTGGGGTGCCTCTTCTTAGGAGTTCTAATCAACTGGGGATTACATCCAATATCACCTGAACTCTCATGTATCTTCTTCGATAGTGATTTCTGAAAAGATGCAGTATAGTGTAAAGGACAACTCCTTCAGCAATACAACTGATGCTTAGTCTGTATCAGGGTTTGGGGGTAAATCACAATGGAAGAAGATACACAACTCTCTTAGAAGGACTCAAAAGGTGTGCATTAACTGAGGCAATGATGTGCTGAAGGTTTGGGGGAATAACTCTTTATTCCTATGGTGTATAGTTAAGATACTGAGTAAAGAAGAAAGAAAGGAAACACAGGACTGTGAGATTTCCTTCTCTTTTTTACCAATGGCAAAGAGCACTGCCTCCCTTCTACAGCAGTCTCTGTAAAACCTGTTTTGTCTACATAACTCTTTTCCATATATCATTTAATCTAAACACTGTTCTCATGACCTCTGCAAGGCAGACAGCTGAACATGAGTAACTATACATGACCGAGTGATAATTTATGATTCACAACGTGGAATTCCAAAGAGCATTACTGAGGAAAGGAAATATAAGGAGAATACAACAAGTAGGAAAGTACATGACCACAGGGGGTGGTTGAGGTCTTTTCCTAGGTAGAGCACTTATAGGTTTTTGGTGGAGGGGTAGAGCATTAGATAGTGCTCACCTGATTGTAGTTTACTACGTATGCAAAAATTGCTGTCTTGTTAGTAGTGCAGGAGGTTAGGGATATAATAGTAGTGTATGTAGGACTGGTACCCTCTTGCTACTTAGTACTTGTTCAGGGTTAAGTAGGGGTTAACATTCTTTGACATCAGTTTTCCAGCATACTCCTCTAACTACTTCCATAGTCTGTCTTCAGTTTCAAATTGAATGGTAGACTGGTGAGGTGTAATTTTCTGTATATACTTTTTACTTGTTTAGGTTCTTTTTATTTAGATTGTGCTTTAGCTATGGTGTCTGCACTTTCATTACCCTCTATTCCTTGGTGTCCTAGGACCTATTCAATTTATACTCATATGCCCTATCCTTTAAGTTTTGTATTCCTTTTGAAGATATCTTCAGCAACTTGTTAAGTAGGGGCTGAGAGTAGGCTAGAGGCCACTCTAATAGCTTCTTACAGGTATGAGAAGATGATTACTTCCTTAATCAAAGGTCTATTCTAGGTCTATATAGCCACTACTTTGAAAGTGGTTCTGATCCCTTCTAGTTCTCTATTGAATACTTGTGTTTTATTTCCTAGGGGTTTTAACATTTTTCTAGTTTCTTTTCCATTAAGGTACTAGACTGCTACCAAGCCTACATGGTGGTTGTCACTTAGTTTAGATACATTGGTAAAGAAAGTTATGGTGTTGGGTAGGAAAACTCTCAGCCATGTCTTTATGGTGTCCTCTTTTGTTGGGGTGATTATTACTTCAGGTCTCCCAAAAGGTGTAATTAGCCATAGTCTGAGGGTTGGTGGGAGCTTGTACTTAGCGAGTGTTTGACCTCATATACTCTCCCTTATGGTCCCTATAAGAGCATCGATTTGGAGTTGTCTAGTCATAGACTATAAGGAGTGGTTAAGTCTCTACAATGGAGTTCTTACTAGGGTATACCTGTCCTGGTTTCAGCCTAGCATATGTGGGAGTTCGTGGAAGTTATAGTGCATCTGGTCAATAGTCAACATTCTTACACCGTAGTTTACTTGGTACCTTTGTATTTGTAGTATTACTATTTGGATTTTTGCCTCAACCAGCCTTTTTTTAATTGCAGTGGACCTATGCATACTACATATCCACTTTGTACTAGCTGCTAGGTTCCTGTCTAGGGTGTCCATAGCCTGTTAGGTTATTTTGAAAGGGTGAAAGGTATCTGCTCTATACATTAGAGATGGTATCACGATAACCTTTACTAGCTTCATTGCCATGAAAGTGTTTAGTCCTTTAATTCTAGAGGACATTCACTATAGTCTATTTAACACTCCCTGGGCTGCTCCTTGTATGATGCTAGTAGTAATGCAGGTAGGATTCTTTTTTATCGAGGATTACTCCTAGGTATATGACTTGTAGAGAGTGGATAAAAAAAAGAAGAAAGCAAAGAAATACAGGACTATATAGGGGGGGGGGGGGGGAATTCATTTTTATTTTATCTT
>JABYPW010002212.1:0-12018 GCA_016880775.1 Phymatotrichopsis omnivora | reverse complement strand
GATTAGGAATCAGGAGATGGTCTAGAACGGGTCTTAGTTCTTTGTGTTTCTATTTCCTTTGTCATCTCTTTGTCAGCTCGGGTGAAGGATGGGGTATATAAGCGCGCGGGTGTTCTGTCTTGTTGTCTTTCCTTCCTTCCTTCTTTAGCACATAGCTACCTTGTCTTCTCTGCAAGTACCATTGTATGAGCCTTTGAGTTATCTTCGAGCCTTAAAGAATATATTCGTCTTTTCTCGTCTTCAACACTTGAAGTCCACCCTGTTCGTCGTAGGAACGATATCTTCCAGTTGAGCTTTCATTTAGCCGAGATATCTGAGTTTACTCAGTAGCGTTTGCGAAGCGTGCCTGAGGTATCTTTACCGAGTCATATACGAACCATATAGGGTGATCCGTCACACTGGTGATGACAGGTCGGTAGGCAAGGACGGCGGCAGCGGTGACTGTTTCCATAGTGGTGAGAACAAGTGTGGTGGGGTTGTTGTTGTGACACCATTAGATGGGCAGGAACAAGGGAGCTTTAGCTTTATCCAGGGCCGTATTGACACGGTCGTGGATTTGGATGTGGGCAACTTCGCCGAAGGCCGATGGTTCCTTGATATCGATAATTATTTCTCAGTCACTGTGTGTGGGATACTGTGGGAGGGGAAGGGGGGTGGTTGGGAGAAGGTCCTTCTGGGTAACTGGGCCACCCTTCTTCTTTTGCTTTTTGGAAACTACTTGAGCCCAGGTCTGAGCGTCCTGGGCCTGTTGTGGGGCAGGGAGGGAGGTAGAGGTAGTGGCGATCGAGCGAAGTTTCCTAAGATCCTTCGCGGTTGCTTTTTGTTGTTTTTGTATGTCCTTGAGGGACTTAAGGACTTCAGGTGGGGTGGGCAGGGCCTCAGTGATGGGTACTGGGGTCTCGGTTGTGGGCAGGGGTGGTCGCGACTCCATGGCGGCGACTCGGTTAGTGAGGTCCGTCTGGGTGGTGGCAATGGTAGTGAGGGTCGACTAGATGGAAGCCAGTGACTGTTGAATGGCAGGGAAGTCTCTGGCAAAGAAAGTAATAAGCTTGGAGTTATTGTAGCTTGTTACAGCCTCTTGCTGGTCGATTGTACTTCCTTTGAAAATACCGCCAACATGAAAATTGTAGCCTAGGAGTGTACCGACATCGGATGAAGTGAGGTCAATCTGGACATTTTTGAGGGCTTCAACCAGTGCAATAGCTTCAGCAGGGAAGCTGGCAGGATCACAGTCTTCGGGAAAGAGGGGGGTGGGGGTAGAGGGGGGACGGGGGTTGCGACGAGTCGACATCGCTTAAAGGTTTGCGTTTGAAATTTCAAAGACGGTGTAATTTCAAAAAGTAAAATAGAGAAGGTCAAGAGTCCTGAAGAACAAGAGGTGACCTTTCTTTTATTCCCTATTTGTTTATTTTATATCCCATTTCCTCCAGCGGGGCATTTACACTTAATTAAAAGCAAGAATATAACCGAAGAAAACAGGATGGTCCTCCGCCTACTCGTTCCATTAAAGAAAGGAAAATATAAAGGAAAAAAGCAAAAGAGAAAAAAGGAAAAGAAAACACATGAAAGCAAATCCTCCGAGACTATCCATCGTCTACTCGCTAGCTCTTGTTCCTACTCTTTTGGTTATCACTATCTTTGGGGGGTCAGGTGGGGGGTGCAGGGGTTTTCCGAGTCCTTTCTCTACCAGCCAGGTCCATAGGTCACAGTTTTCATATAGGATTTCTTTAGTGGTGTGCCCTTTTATCAGCTCTCTCCATGGCGCCGGGGAGGTGCAATCGTGCAGGTAATGTTCGATGGATTGGGGTTCACCACAGATGCAGATTTTTTGTTCTATGTGGAAGTGCATTAGGTGTGGTATGTAGGCTCTGCCGGTTCGGAACTGGAAGGCTCAGGCCGAGGTGAATTTTTTGAGGAGTGCGTACGGGTCTCCTTTCTTTGGGATTTTTCTTTTGGCGTATTCCTTGAACTTCGTCCAGAGTCGTTTCTTGGTTTTGGATTGGATGACGGAGCATGTTACCACTTTCTTCTTGGTGGTTCCTTTTTTAGGGTTGGCCTCAGGTTTTTTAGATTTCGCTTTGGCCATCTGGTCGGCTTTTTCATTCCCTATGATACCTTTGTACACTGGGACCCATCTTATCTCAGATTCAATCTGGCTGTTTTGTAGGGCGGTGTTGGATTTGAAGATAGCTTTTGCAATGTGCTAGGTGGGACTTGGGTAGGGGTTAGCGGCCGCGGTAATGGCCGCTTGGCTATCTGTGTAGATGACCACCGAGGTGAAGTGGAGTTTTTGGGTGAGCTTGTTGGCGAGGATGAAAGCCTCCAAGATCGCGTCTAGTTCGCCGTCAAGAAGAGGCGAATTATATGATTTTCCCATTACTGTTATTTTACATCCTATTTCCTCCAAGAACAAGAGGCAACCTTTCCTTGTCCTCCCTCGGTTTCACTGATGTACGGACAGGGCGTCACACTCAATTAAGAGCATATGACATAGTCGCATAATACAGGAGCGATCTCGCTAAGCGCCCTCAGGGTAACCCTTTATACGGCTATTGTGGTCATCGGTCGCATTCGCTTACAGGGAGTGAACCAGTAATTAGGCAACCCTGTACAGTCTGGGAAAACTCGCCTACACTACAAAACCTAAAACTAACTAGTAATTCATGGTATGGAAAGGGACGAGTGGGATTTGAACATATGACATTGTGTATTACTGCACAACGACACCAGGACAGCCATACCACTAGACCATCCTTGCCCCAAGAACAAGAGGCAACTTATATGTGATTCCCATTAAGTTACTTTACATCCCATACCCCCTGGCGAGGGTGTTTACACTCAACCAAGAGCAAGAACATAACCAGAGAGTACAGGATGATCCTCTGCCTACTCGTACCAGGAACCCGAAAGGAAAGAAGAAAAGAAACACAGAAAACTACGTACAAAAGCCCACCGGGGAAAAACAATCGCTAGGTGAACCTTAAAGCAACGAAAGAAAAACCCCTATGTGGACTACATGACTGAGCGAAAAGTAAAAGAGAAGAGAGAAAGAGAAACACACAAACTCCTCCACACTTTACCGAAGTAGAAAAACACTAGTTACATCGTGAGAGAGAAAACAAGGTAAGGAAAGAGAAACTAAACTCCTCCCATGGTGGTAGACTTATCCTTCCTGTTAGACTCGGCAAGTTTGGCCTGGATCATCGTCATGCAGATCGGATCATTTGCTTTGTGGAGGCTGGTGCAATTCGCACATAGGAGGACGGTGTTCTCACAGGTGAAGCCTTTCAGTTGTTTGCAGTCGGCGACACCACAGGTATGTTCTGAAATTATGTGGGGGCCAGTACAAATTCGGCAGCAGGGAGGGGACTGACAGTTCTGAACCGGCTGTCCAAACTTCGAGCAGCGAGAGCATTGGGTATCGGCGCTGAAGGGAATGTACTTGACAGTGCGACGAGTTTTGTTGAGGATGGTGAGATCCTTAAGGATGCGAGCCTCGTTGTTGTTGTCGATAACAGTAATCATGAGCGAGCCGTGATTCTGTTTATTGATTTTGGAGCTGGATGTCAGCCAGCACAGGGTCATGGCGAGGGTAACACCGGAGTTGTAGCATTCGATCTCTTGACGGAGTCAGGACATCTGTCCTACGGTGTTTAGGTCAGTAGTGGTCGGGACGGCATGGACAATGTACTTCTTCTATGTGTGGTTGTGGTTAATTCCTTTGACTTCCGCAAACTCGCCAACAGCTTTGGTAATGACAGGTCGGCAGGTAAGGACGGCGGCAGCGGTGACTGTCTCTATGGTAGTGAGAACCAGCGTGGTGGGGTTGTTGTTGCAGCATCTCTGGATGTGCAAGAAAGAAGGGGCTTTGGCTTTGTCCAGGGCCGAGTTGACTCGGTCACGGATTTGGATGTGTGCATCTTCGCCGAAGGCCAATGGATCATTGATGTCGACAATGATTTCATTGTCGTGGCAGGTAGGGTACTGTGGGAGGGGAAGCAGGGTGGTTGGGAGGAGGTCCTTTTGGGTGACTGGACTACCCTTCTTCTTCTGTTTTTTGGAGATGACTTAGGCCCAAGTTTGAGCGTCTTAGGCTTGTTGTGGGGCAGGGAGGGAGGTAGAGGTGGTGGCGATTGAGCGAAGTTTCCTAAGATCTTTCGCGGTCGCTTTTTGTTGCTTTTGGATGTCCTTGAGGGACTCAAGGACTTTAGGTGGGGTAGGCAGGGTTGGTCAGGATTCCAGGGCGGCGACTCGGTTAGCGAGGTCGGCCTGGCTGGCGATGATGGTATCGAGTTTTGTGTGGACAATGTCCAACAAGAGCTTGATCTTGGGGAGGTCGCATGCGAAGAAACTGATTAGGTTGGTGGAGTTAAAGGTGTCCACTACGTGGATTCTAGCCTGTAGTGTTCCTAGAAAGACTCCGCCTTCTTTTGCGTTGTGGCCCAGGAGTTTGCCGAAGTCAGAGTTCAGCAGGTCTTCCTGGATTTTCCTTAGGGCCTCGGTACATTCCATCGCTTGGGGGGGGAAGGAGCTCGCCTCGGAGCCCTTAGGGAAGTAGAGTTTAGTGAAGGGGGTGGGGGGGGAGGGTAGGGGGCGTGCGAAGACATCACTTGGAGGTTGAGGACTGAAAATTATCGAAAGCTGTGATCTTTTCAAAAAAGAGGAATGAGAAGTGTGCGAGGCCTGAAGAACAAGAGGCAACCTTTCTTTTATTCCCTTTTTTGTTATTTTACATCCCATACCCCTAGTGGGGCATTTACACTCAATCAAGAGCAAGAACATAACTAAGGGTACAGGATGATCCTCCGCTTCGGCCGCTCACCTTACAAAAGACAGTAAATTTATAAAGGAAATCCTCTGCTCCTGCCACTCGCATTACCCTTTAAACAAAAGAAATCCTCCGCCTCCACCGATCGTAAGCCCGACCGACAGACACGACAACTGGCTTGGTGGAAATCAATGTCTGAATACTGTTAACCTGAAGACCGCAAGGTTAAATTGCTGATTACCAAGAACAAGAGGCGACTTATATGATTTTCCCATTACTGTTATTTTACATCCAATTTCCTCCAGCAGGGCGTTTACACTTAATTAAAAGCAAGAACATAACTGAAGAAAACAGGATGTTCCTCCGCCTACTTGTGCTGTGAAAATAGAGAGAAAGAAAGAAGAAGTGAAAAAAAAAAGAGGTAGAGAAAAAGGAAAGAAAAATAAAAAAAGAAAGAAAAAACTAGGTAAGATCTCGGTCCCCAGCTCTCTAACTGCCTCCTTCTCTTGTCTTACCAGTTCCTTCTCTTACAGCTATCACTACCTCTGGGGGGCGAAGGGGGGGGTCAGGTGGTCTTCCTAGGCTGTGTTCAACGAGTTTTTTCCACAAGTCCGCGTTCTCGTAGAGTAGTTCCTTGGTCATTTTTCCTTTGGCGAGGGGCCTCCATTTCATCGGGGTTTGACACTTCGTGAGATAGTGGTCGATGCTTTGGGGTTGGCCACAGAGGCAAATGTTCTGGTCTTTTTTGTAGTGGAGGAGGTTAGGGACGTATGCGTGACCGGTTCAGAATTGGAAGGCTCAGGATGCCGCGTATTTTTCGAGTTCGAGATAGGGGTCGCTTTTCTTTGGGACCGGGTGGCCTGCAAAGTCTTCGAATTCTTTCCAGAGCCTGACTTTGGTTTTCGACTGGATGTTGCTTCTGGTGATGATCTTTTTCTTTTCGCCGCTGGCTCCTTTTTCTCTTTTCGGTTCGAGTTTTCTGGATTTGGCCTTGGTGTTTTGGTCTGCTTTTTCGTTGCCTTCTATTCCTTTGTGCACCGGGACCCAGGCTATTGTTGTTTGGACTCCTTGATTTTTGAGTTCCAGGTTTATGTTGAACACTTTTTGTGCTATGTACTGTGTGGGGCTGGGGTACGGGTTTGCATCTACCGTTATTGCTGCTTGGTTGTCGGTGTAGATTTTGACCATGTCGAATTCTCTTTTTTCTTTTAGCTTTTGGGTGAGGATGAGAGCTTCCAGGATCGCATCTAGTTCTCTGTCGAAAATGTGTATGCCACTGCTGGGGGTTTTGGATCTGCTGCTTATCTGCTTCCCGTTGAGGTAGGCGACTACCGCGTTTCCTACTTGGCTGTTTTTCCCTACTTGTGAGGCGTCTGTATACAGCGTGAGCTGGCGGGGGGGGTGGACTTTGGGGTATGCCTCTATGGCTTTTTCTTTGCTTTCTGGGAACAGTTCGACGGTGGGTCTTCCTTTTGTTGCTATGGGCCACGGGCGGGTCAGGCTTCTTCGCACCTTCAAACTACCCCCTACATTATTAGTTCTCAGCTATAAGTATTTTCACGCACCGACAAACATCGTGACCATGTCGCGACATTCACAATCCTCCCAGTCCCAAGATCCCCCCTATGAGCTAGAAGAAGGCAGCGAAGCGGCATATTTGAAGGGAGTCATTAACTCCTTCCTAGCCTCCCCGCTACACGTACCGTTCCAAAAAGATCGCACCTTGGCCAGACCGGGCTTCGGTAGCGAGCCAACACTCCTCACCTACAACCAGGTCAAGTTGTTAGAGTTCTTTGGAAATAAGCTACCAGCCCTTATCGCCTCAGTGGACAAGATCCAAGAGGCCGTCATCGCTCTCGCCGCTGGCCAACAGTCCCTCGAAGCCCGCTTTGATGAACTTGAAGCCATCACCACCCGCAACAACACTGCCACGGCCTCGGCTAAGGCAGGCCCCACCGACATCGACCTCGCGCTCTCCGATTCTATCAAAAAGCTACGGTTGGAAACGTCTAAAACAGCTAAAGCGGTGCAGAAGATCTCTTCTTCACTTGCCTCCCCCGCTCCTACTGCGCCACAAGTGGCGCCCCCCGCTACTGACACCACCTGGGCTCAGGTAGTGAAGAAAACAAAGGGCAAAGCCACGGCTACGCCACAACCGACTGCTACCACCCCGCCCACCCCGAAGTACCCTACCAAATGCGAGCGAGAGATTATCGTCAATCTCGAGGGAGAGGTCCCCGAGTTCAATCCCATTGCTATTAGAGATGCTGTCAACTCTGCCCTGGTAGAGAAGAAAGCCCCCTCTGTATGCCGCATCTGCTCCGTCCGCAAGGCTGGAGCCAACAACGTCTTCCTCTCTGTCATGGAGAACACTACAGCTCAACAGGTACTTGCCTATAAGCCGACCGTCGAGGAGGCCGTCTGCAAGTTCTTCCCCGCCACTACTGGACTTCGCCGGAACTTCTTGCATAAGAAGTACATAGTGCACAACGTGCCCACCCCCGTCCTCAACACCTCGGAATTCGAACACATGTCCCTTATCTGAAAGGAGATTGAGACATTTAACCATGGTGTTATCCTCGCTCAGACCCCTTGCTGGCTCGCTTCGAAGGACAAGCTGGTCGGCAAACCTGCTTCCTCTATTGTCATCACTGTGGTGGTGAACAATAATCATTACCGCATCTCCCAAGGTCTTACGATACTCAACAAGAACCGCAGGACCGACCCCTACATTCCCTTCTCCAAGGCTACCCAGTGCTCTCGCTGCTGCCGCTTCGGTCATCATCAACTGAAGTGCACCTCTTCCCCCCGCTGCCGCCTTTGTGCTGGACCCCACGCCATTTTCGCCCACTTCTGTGGCAACGCAGAATGTGAACGCCGAGGATGACAGTGCGACCATACGGTACTTAAGTGTGCCAATTGCGATGCCGCCCACCCCGCCAACGATCCCCTCTGCCCCATTTATTTACAAGCCTTGGCTGAGAATAACAAGAGAGTGGAGAACCTGCGTGCTGTGATGGAAGAGGGAATGGAGACTTAGGGCCCCTCGGTAGTTCATCTTTCTTTCCGCTTTTGTTGTTCCCTTAGTGTAAAAGTTTCGTGAGCTTAACTTGTGTTTTCTCCTTTGTCTTTTCTCTTTCCTTTGTCTTTGGTTGGTCTTTCTCGCTCATACCTCGATTCCTTCCAGTTGTTGTAAGGTTCGCCTCGCTGGAGATGGGAAAGGGGTTCCCCGGGCTTTTCTTTTTCCTTTTCGCTTAAAGTCTTCCTGCTGCTTTGACGTACTGGGTTTTCGCTTTTTGTGCCGGTCACGTTTTTCTTTTAGAGTTTTGCTTTCCCCCGCCGCTCTTTCCTTTCCGCCCCATCTCTTCCGTAGTTTATTGCGTGTAAGAGAGGAGGATTCGGGAACAGACCTGTATCTATCTTTACCGTAGACTGCGCTACCGACGTTAGGTCGGCTGTCTTTTACCTCCGTCATAGCTTTTCATAGCTGCAAGTGGAGGTTCTTTTAGACGACCCCTAGTGGGGTCGTAAAGATAAAATAAAATTGAATTCCCCCCCCCCCGGGCCACGGGCGGGTTGGTGGTAGGAGTTGGAAGGAGGAGAACGTGTTCGTTCGTAGGTCTTTTCTAATTGTGTTGATCATTGCATCCAGTTGCAGCATTCTTTTTCTTGAGTGTTGCCCTTCCGGTTCCACTTTCTATGTGGGCGCTTCAGGTGACTTGGGTCTGTTTTTGTTCCGTTTGGGCATTGGGGGGAGCCTTGTGTAGTTTGGGTGTTCAGGGCCGATTGTGAGCAGCCTTGCTGCGTAGTTGCTTAGTATCGCGTGATCTGGAGTTCCACTGGCCAGATTCTGGCTTCGACGAGGGCTTTTTTGTTGCTTGTGTTTCTGAACATTCCACATGCCCATTTTGTTGCTGCAGCTATCGTGCTGTTCAGTGTTCTGAAGGATTTTTCGGTAATTTTGTAGGGGTGGAACATGTCCGCTCCATACATGAGCGACGGGACTACCACTGCTTTAACAATCTTCAAGGCCATGGCCAGGGTTGAGTCCTTTTCCTCCGGAAAAGAGTCTTGCGATTCTTGCCAATGCTGCCAGGGCGCTTTTTGTTCTTTGTTGGCAGTGTGCTAGGATTCCTTCCTTTTGGTCCAGTATGATTCTGAGGTACCTGACCTTTTCCTGGTGCTGTATAGTTTTTCCTTGGACTTCGATGTGGGGTTTGGTGTCGTTTTGTCCTAGGCTAACGTGTTGGAGCTCTGTTTTTGCTTCGGATAGTGATAGCTTTAATTTTTCCAATGTGGGCTGTAGCCATTCCCTGCAGTACCTCTGTAGAATTCTGACGTTTTCCTCAAAACTCTCGCTCTCTACCATTATGCACAGGTCATCTACATACATGTACAGTTTTGCCGCCCCGCTATCTCTTGTTAGTTGTGCCATATAAATATTGAAGAGGAGAGGGGAGATGGGGGAGCCCTGTGGTACTCCTGTTTTAATGGATTTGAAGGTGGACGTTGTGCCTCGATCAAGGAATGCGAGCTATTGGTTTGCTAGGAACGAGGCGACCCAGTGCTGGATATACTTTGGGGTGTCATTTTCTCTAAGGATGTCGAGGAGTTAGCGTATGTTGACCCTGTCAAACCCTTTTTTGATGTCTATGAAGAGCATGGTGACCTTTTGTTCCCTATTTTTGCTGTCTCTTATGTTATGTTTGAGTGCGTTGAGTGCGTATATGGTGGACCTTCCGGGTAGCGCTCCGTACTGGTTTTTTGTCATCATGTCATGGTCTATGGTGTGTTGCGACAGTCGGACCGTGAATATTTTTTCAAGAACAAGAGGTGATAATGATGATTATTATTCATTTCAATTTGGTAACTACTCTACTTCTTCTATAGCTACCTGGGCTATCTGCATGCAGTCAACGACTATGGCGTATCACCTGTTTCTCCCCGAACTGAAATGAACACCGGAAACCACATGATCAAAAACTAAATACACGATGTCGTGCAAGTACAGTAGAAAATGCACCATAAATGGTCCCGCGAAATAGCCTTCCCGTCTGATAGCCCTAGCGAGGTGAACCTTACAATAACTATCTATCGGACTCTTACAAAGGAGAAATGAATCAAACAAAAAGGAAACAAAGTAGAAAAGGAGAAAAAGAAGATATCCTCCGCAACCTGCCTGAACCTTTTAAGCTAAAGGAAAAAATCAAAAGAAAAGGTAAAGAAAATCAAACGCCACCTATAGTGACGGTAACAGCCTCCTCTTTCCAGGCGGCAGCCAGTGCCTTCGCTTGGATGAACGCCGGGCACGAGGGATTCGAAGCGGTATGCTTGCCTTTGCAGTTTGCACACTTTAGGACCATATCGTCGCAGAGTCTTCTGACCTTCTTGCATTCATCGTGTCCGCAGGTATGCTTCAAGGTATGGTGTGCATCCGCGTACATGTTGCATCGTGGGGGATTTTGACAGCGAGCTTGGTGGTGGCCAAACTCTTGACAGTTTGTGCAGCGTGTCGCAGAGTTAAAGGGGATGTATTTCTCGACACGTCGTTTGCGGGTAAGGATGGTAAGTCCTTGTAGAATGCGCTTTTCGTTGTCGTCGTCGATGACCGTTATGACTAGGGAGGACGCAAGTTTGCCTGTTCGATCACTTTCGCGTAGTAACCATCGAGGGGTTTGTGCTAGAGTGATGCCTTTATTGAAGTGTTCTATTTCCTATCGGAACATGTCTGCTTCAGTAAGTGCATCAGTGTGAGAGTGGGGGACGTTGTGCACCAAGTATTTTTTCCACCTGTGATTCTTTCGAACAGAGGCTGTGGGAAAGTATTCCTTGATGGTATCTTCGATTCTATTACGGTATGCGAGCACTGCGGAAGCAGTGACATCTTTGATGGTGGTTAGGACGATGGAGCGTTGGTTGTTCTTTCAAACGGTTGATATGCATAGAATGGATGGGGCTTTCGCAGACACCAGAGTGTCATTGACAGCATCCCTAAGGTTGACGGGGTTGAAAGTGCCAACCTCGGAAGTGGTCTTGATGATAATTTCACAGTCTCGCTTGGTGGGGTAGCGTCGGTCGCTGGCTTGTACTGGGAGGGGAGGTACTTATGCTGCAGCTTTCTTGGTGCGTTTTGAGACCACCTGCGCCCAAGTTCCCTCGGGTGGTGGTTGCGGAGGTGTTGTGGTACTGGCAGCGGGCACACTTGGGGCGACGTTTGGTTTTGCGATCTTTTTGACCTTTTTGGAGGTCTCCTTATTCGCTTTTTCGATTTTCTTCAGGGATTCCTCAAGAGCGTTGTTGGAAGTTTCAGAGCAGAGTGTTTGGCAGATCTCGCTTAGGTTATCGTCGAGGGCCATGAAACGGTCATGCTGTGCATTGTGACCTTTGAGCAGGTCGGCGATGGCTTTACCTTGGGCATTTGACTGGTCCACCAAAGCCCCCAAGGTTTGGGTAATCTTTGGTAAGGTGTCGGTTAAGAACTCTAGCAGTAGTACCTCTCGGTATGCTTGCAGTTTTTGATCATCCAGAAGGACTGCATCCTCTTTTCTGAGGAATGCGTCGATGTTTCTATGTCCGGCAGCGCAGGACATGACGTTAGCGAGCTCGGTTCCTCTTTGTTCGAACAGCGAAGGGGGGGGGGCATCAGGGTCAGTGGGAGGGGTTAAAGGAGGAGGAAGAGGTGGAGGAACCTGACATTTTGATAGTTGATCTTCTTTGTGTACAGTGTACCAAACCTTATCCAGGTTCCAAAGAAGAAAAATTATCGTGACGGTGTTTGAAAGCAATAGACATGCGAATGTACTGATTTCAAGAACGAGATATGTGAACTCAGAGAAGCCTGTCAAGAACAAGAGGCGACTTATATGATTTTCCCATCACTGTTATTTTACATCCCAATTTCCTCCAGCAGGGTGTTTACACTTAATTAAAAGCAATAACATAACCAGAGAAAACAGGATGGTCCTCCGCCTACTCGTGCCGTGAAAGATGAAAAAAGGCGAGAAAAAACAAAGGAAAAGAAAAAGAAAAAGAAAAGAAAAGAAAAGAAAAGAAAAAAAAAGAAAAGAAAAAACCTGAAAAGTGCAGCAACTTTACTTCCGTCAGGACATCTCCTAGCTCTTCTTGTGACGGATCACCCTATATGGTTCGTATATGACTCGGTAAAGATACCTCAGGCACGCTTCGCAAACGCTACTGAGTAAACTCAGATATCTCGGCTAAACGAAAGCTCAACTGGAAGATATCGTTCC
>JABYPW010002211.1:0-12022 GCA_016880775.1 Phymatotrichopsis omnivora | reverse complement strand
CAAGAAATCCTTTACGAGAACACGGACCTCTGGACCAAGCTGGTTGAGAAAGGACTCGGCAAACCCCCCCACCCCCCACCCGAACCCCCGATGGTAGTGATAGCTGTAAGAGGAGGAAAACCCGGCGACCGAGAAGAGAAGTAGAGACGGTGGACTTTCGGCTTACAGTTCCTTTTTTCCGTTGTCTTTTTCTGTGTTTTTTCTCTCTTTCCTTTGTTCTTTCTTCTTTATTTTTGGCACGAGTCGGCGGAGGACCATCCTGTTTTCTTCGGTTATGTTCTTGCTTTTAGTTAAGTGTAAACGCCCCGCTGGAGGAAATGGGATGTAAAATAAACAAATAGGGAATATAAGAAAGGTCGCTTCATGTTCAAGTAAAATAAACAAATAGGGAATATAAGAAAGGTCGCTTCATGTTCAAGTAAAATAAACAAATAGGGAATATAAGAAAGGTCGCTTCATGTTCAACTTCACGCAACCAACCCAGAAATACTACCGGCACTGTTAAACCCTCTCCTGTTGCACGGAGCGCACCCCAGCTCCTTCAAGAAAACCCTCGGGATAGCCATCCCGAAGCCCAAAAAACCGAGCTACGAGTCGCCAAACACCTATCGATGCATCTTCCTAATTGACACACTGGCAAAAATTCTAGAAAAGATAGTGACGTTAAGGCTATCTCAACATGCAATCGACCATGGAATGATCACCAAGAACCAGTACGGGGCCCTGCCAGGAAGATCGACGATAGATGCGGTCAACGCCCTAAAACACGACATAAGAGACGCCAAAAACCGGGGAAAAAGGGTTTCCCTTCTCTTCGTTGACCTGGAGAAAGGTTTCGACAGAGTCGACAAAGAAAAACTGCTCCAAATCCTAGAAACCAACAACACCCCGAAGTACATAAGGCACTGGATAGCCTCCTTCCTCACCAACAGACAGCTCTCGTTCACCGACCGAGGGAACCGCTCAACGTTCAGAACCATCCAAACTGGAGTACCGCAGGGATCTCCCATCTCCCCCCTCCTTTTCAATATTTACGTGGCAGAACTGACAAGAGACAGCGGGGCCATAAAAGTTTACATGTACGTAGATGATCTCTGTATCATGGCAGAAGGAGAAGACTACAAGGACAACGTGGAAACCATTGAAGAGTTCTTTGGGAGAAGAGTACAAAAGGTCTTGGACGACCTCAAGCTATCACTATCCGAAGGGAAAACGGAATTCCAGCACATCAGCCCCGGAGAAAGGAAAGACCTGCCCACCATCAAGATACAAGAACAGGTGCACACCCACCAAGTAACGGTCAGATACCTAGGAATCATCCTTCACGAGGCAGAGGGAGTTCTAGCCCACTGCCAGCACAGAACAAGGAGCGCCCAGGCAGCTCTCCACAGAATTTCACGCCTGTCCACAGGAGGCAAAGGACTCAACCCGGCAATGGCTCTCAAACTGGTCCGAGCGGTAGTCCTCCCGAGCCTGCCGTATGGCGCAGACACATTCCACCCCTACAACATCACGCAGAAGTCATACGCGACCCTCGACTCTTGCATAGCCGCAAGCACAAAGTGGGCGTGCGGAATGCTACGCCCCACCAACAACCAAAAAGCCCTAACCGAGAGCAAAATTTGGCCCGCCAGCCTACAGATCCAGAGGTACCAATGCAACTATGGCGCACGGCTCATTACCCTAGGCCCAGAGCACCCCAACTTCCACAGGCTCCCCCCCATGGCCGGAAGAAACCAGAACCACCCCAAGTCCCCAAAGGCCCCAACGTGGAAGGCCGAAGCTGAAGGACAACACTCAAGAAAAAGAATGCTCCAACTAGATGCCATGATCAACACCATCAGGGAGGACCTAGGAACGAACACAATGTCCAGCTACAAGCTCCCACCCCCACAGTACCCATGGCCGATAGCAAGCAAAGGCAGACCAAAAGTTGGCAAGTTCAGAACAAAAGAAGAAGCCATAAAGGCCCACCCGAAAACCCACCCCGACAACCAGCTCACAATATACACGGACGCCTCCCAGGTGGGGAAAAACAGCCAAGTAGGAAACGCCGCCCTCGCTTTCTTTAGGAACAAACAAGTCGGCGGCCGAACAAAAACCCTGGGATCAAAAGTGCACGTCTTCGACGGAGAACTGGACGCCATCGCAGAAGCGTTCAAGCTCGCCGACAAGCTAAGAGAGAAGCACAACTTCAGCTCAGTCGTCGTGTACACCGACAACCAAGCGGCAATAACAGCAGCGGCAAACCCGTACCCCAGCCCCACCCAGTACATCGTGAAAGAAATCTTCGAACTCAACAAAACCCTCGCCCACAATCAAATCGAAGCCAGACTAGAATGGGTCCCAGCGCACAAAGGGATACACGGCAACGAACAGGCAGACCAAGCGGCAAAGGCCAAATCCAAAAAACCCGAAGCAAACCCCAAGAAGGGAACCTCCACCAAAAAGAAGGTTGTAACGAGATCGGTAATCCAGTCCAAGACCAAGGCCCGGCTATGGAAGCTCTTCGAAGACTACGCTAGCAAATCGATACCGAAGAAGCCCGACCCGTACACCACCATCGATAAATACTCGGCAGCACGAGCCTTCCAGTTCCGAACCGGTAGAGCCTACGTCCCGAACATGTGGTACTACAACCGACAACAGAACATCTGCACCTGCGGGGAACCGCAAAGCATCCAACACTATCTGCACGAGTGCACGACCCCCGCCCCCTGGAGAAACCTAATCAAAGGCCATAGCACGCAAGAAATCCTTTATGAGAACGCAGACCTCTGGACCAAGCTGGTTGAGAAAGGACTCGGCAAACCCCCCCACCCCCCGCCCGAACCCCCGATGGTAGTGATAGCTGTAAGAGAAGGAAAACCCGACGACCGAGGAGAGAGGTAGTGATGGTAGACTTTCGGCTTGCAGTTCCGTTTTTTCCGTTGTCTTTTTCCGTGTTTTTTCTTTTCTTTTCTCTCTTTCCTTTGTTTTTTCTTCTTTATTAGGCACGAGTTGGCGGAGGACCATCCTGTTTTCTTCGGTTATGTTCTTGCTTTTAATTAAGTGTAAACGCCCCGCTGGAGGAAATGGGATGTAAAATAAACAAATAGGGAATAAAAGAAAGGTCGCTTCATGTTCAAACTGCGCCGGCCCCCACAAAGCGAACGATCCGATCTGTATGACGATGATCCAGGCCAAACTTGCCGAGTCTAACAGGAAGGATAAGTCTACCACTATGGGGGGAGTTTAGTTTCTCTTTCTCCTGCTTCGTTTTCATTCTTTCGCGATGTAACTAGTGTTTTCTCTGCTTCGGTAAAGTGTGGAGGAGTTTGCGCGTTTCTCTTTCTCTCTCTTCTTTTATAATTCGCTCGGTCGCGTAGTCTGCGTAGGGGGTTTTTCTTTCGTTGTTTTAAGGTTCGCCTAGTGATTGCTTTTCCCCGGTCGGCTTTTGTACGTAGTTGTCTGCGTTTTCTTTTCCTTCTTCTTTCTTTTTCTTTGGGTTCCCGGTACGAGTAGGCGGAGGATCATCCTGTAGTCTCGGTTATGTTCTTGCTCTTGGTTGAGTGTATGCGCCCCGCCGGGGCTATGGGATGTAAAATAACTAGAACGGGAATAAAAGAAAGGTCGCTTCATGTTCACCAGAGATGCCGCAACAACAACCCCACCACTCTCGTTCTCACCACCATGGAGACCGTCACCGCCGCCGCCGTCCTTGCCTACCGACCCGTCATTACCAAAGCTGTTGGCGAGTTCTGCGAAGTCAAAGGAATTAACCGCAACCACACATGGAAGAAGTATATCGTCCATGCTGTCCCAACTGCTACTGATCTGAACACCGTAGGACAGATGTCCCGACTCCGACAGGAAATCGAGTGCTACAACTCCGGTGTTACTCTTGCGATGACCCCGCGCTGGCTGACGTCCAGCTCCAAAATCAACAAACAGAACCACGGCTCACTTGTGATTACTGTTATCGACAACAACAACGAGGCCTGTATTATAAAAGGTCTCACTATCCTCAACAAGACCCGCCGCACCGTAAAGTACATCCCCTTCGGTGCCGACACCCAATGCTCCCGCTGCTCGAAGTTTGGACATCCTGCCCAAAACTGCCAGTCCCCTCCCTGCTGCCGGCTCTGCGCTGGCCCCCACACGATCTCAGAACATACCTGCGGTGTCGCCGACTGCAAATAGCCGAAAGGCTTCGCCTGCGAGAACACGGTTCTCCGATGTGCAAACTGCGCCGGCCCCCACAAAGCGAATGATCCTATCTGTATGACGTTAATTCAGGCCAAACTTGCCGAGTCTAATAGGAAGGACAAGTCCACGACAATGGGAGGTGTCTAGTTTCTTCTCCCCTACCTTGTTTTCTTTTTCCGCGATGTAACTAGAGTTTTTCTACTTCGGTAAAGTGCGGAGGAGTTTGCGCGTTTTTCCTTCTCTCTCCTCTTTTGTTTTTCACTCGGTCGCGTAGTCTGCGTAGGGGGTTTTTTCTTTCGTTGTTTTAAGGTTCGCCTAGCGATTGCTTTTCCCCGGTCGGCTTTTGTACATAGTCGTCTGCGTTTTTCTCTTTTTCTTTCCTTTTTTCTTTTGGGTTCCCGGTTCGAGTAGGCGGAGGATCATCCTGTAGTCTCGGTTATGTTCTTGCTCTTAGTTGAGTGTATACGCCCCGCCGGGGCTATGGGATGTAAAGTAACTAAAACGGGAATAAAAGAAAGGTCGCTTCATGTTCTTCAGGCCTCTTGCACTTTCCTTCCCCCCCCCCACATTACACGGTCGGCTTCAACGAAGAGCTCGCCTACCTTCGCGACAAGTCAACAAAAACCACATAAACCCCGTGGAACAAGAAGTTCAACCTATTCCATCACCGCCTGGCCCTCGGATAGAGGTCGGAGCACCGCTCACAGGCTGAGCTGAAAATAGAGAACAAAACCACGTTCGGAAAAATAAAAATGTCACAACACAACCCCATCATCGTCTCCTCTGGAGAAACGTCCACCAACCCCTCCCAAAACTCCGAGAACCTCCCCGCCCTCGACCCCGCCATCATTAACCACCCAGTGCGCACCAGGTTGCCAACCTCCTAACCAACTATCTCCGCCGCGCAAAGCGCAGTCACCCCAACCCCAGAATTCCAAAGCCCCCGCCCCCTCAACCAGGAGAACATAGCCCAGCAAGACGAATGGAACGTCGACTACAGGCTCACGGAACAAGATGTCCAACGCCTCCAAATGGCAGAAGAGAATCCCCTCCCCGTCCAAACCCCCTCCACCACCCAAACAACGTCATCAGGGTACACCACGATCTTAGCCCAAGGACACGAAGACAACCAAGACCACCAGAGCACGGCAGAGGTAATCCTTAGGCTCACCCCGTACACCCCAACCCCGGAGCACCAAAGCACCGCCGAAGTGCTAGTGGCGGCCACCCCCTACTCCCCAACACCACAATACCAGAGTACAGCTGAGGCCATGCAAAGGCTCACCCCATTTGATCCCACCCAAATGGACCTTGACAGAGGAACCAGAGACCCCACTCCCCCGGGAGCACAACCAGATGACAGCTACCCTACCTTCAGAGGAAGCAGGAACCGCTCGCTCTCACAACTCTCCCTTCCCACCCTCCCCTCATCGAACCGATCGATGCACGCCGACGAATCTGACACGGAATCAGACAAAACTACCAAGCCCGCGATTAACAAAGGCAAAAGAAGAGCCCCCCCAACCCCAGTCCCCAGGGAAACCTTCTCCCCCATCCCACTCCACCCCAGATACGAACTGGCCAGCATGATGCCAGATAACCAAGGCAAAACATTCCAACAGCTCATCGACAACGACGACAAGAGAGTCTTCCTAAATGCCGAGGCCTTCGGCAGCATGGCCCAAGCCCTCAACCACATCTGGAGGAAACTGGACGACATGCACTCAGAAAGGCACGAGCAAGAAGACCTCCTGAGGAGAATTAACCAAACCGTCCAAGAACAAGCGACCGAAATAAGGCACCTAAAAGCCACAGTGAGCAGGCTTTCAGGCCAACAACGTCCCCCAGTCCCGCCCGCAGTCCCCCTCCCAAACGCCGCCCCCCAGACTAAGAACACCGCCCAGGTCACCCCGAACCAGCAAGCAAGCAACACAACCTCCCAAAAACCCACCCAGACCCAGACCCCAACTGCCTCCCCAGCAGAGGCAGGACCCTCAAAACCAACAAACCGCCCAAAAACCTGGGCCCAAAAAGCAGCAGAGAGCACCCCTCAAAACGAAGAAACCAGTAACAACAAAAGAAGAGACCCCCCGAAAACCAAAACCTTCCCAGTTTCCAGAAGAGAGCTCCACTCCCCGACCATCGGAACTTTCCACCTGAGCGTCGCCCGCGCAAACCCCGAAAAACTAAGAGAAGCCTATGTCAAAGTCTTAGCAGAACAAAAAGCCCCCATCGAACTCCGAGGCCTAACGGTCAGAGTCAACCATAAATCAACCATCATCATCACTACCCCACCAATCTATACCGCCAACGCCCTTGTCCCGTATATTGACGCCCTCAACTACGTCACAATGGAAAACACAAACTCCGAAGTCGAAAGAGACGGATTCAGAGTGGCCACTATGTTTACCGAAATGATCATCCACTCAGTCCCAACAGCCCATGTAGGAGAAGTCCCTATCCACAAACTAGCGCCAGAACTATTCTACGTCGCGGACGTCGAAATTGCAGCGGCGAGATACCTCAAAAGCGAGGAAGACAGAAAAAACAACCCCTCTGGCGGGGCCTACGCCGCCATAGCCATTAGGATCACCGAAGACCAAATCCCCAAACTAGGAAAACAAGTTGTTCTCTTCAACAAAACATGCAAAGTGATGAAATCCCTCAGACCAAACCCGACCGCAGTGTGCTACCGATGCTTCAAGATTGGCCACTTCAGCGCCATGTGCAAAGCAGAAAAAGAAGGCTGCAACATCTGTGGCAACCTACACAACCTCTTCCCCCACCACAGCACCAAAGGACACGTATGCCCAAACTGCAAGTTCGCAGGGCCCTGCGAGCACAAAGGCCTGATCTGCACAAACTGCAGAGGCGAACACAAGGCCACCGACCCCAAGTGCCCAGCAGTAAAAGCGGCCAAAGACCAGTACACAAGAGAAATTGAAGGAAGGAAAAAGGATTGGATGGATCAGATCAGTATGGAAATCGAGATGCACCAAGAATTATAAAATGTCCAACAACGAAAAGACTATAACGTGGGGCATAGACCCCCACCTGACATTCAAAATCCTGCAACACAATTGTAACAGATCCCAAGCCAACTTCCAGTCCCTGATGGACACCGCAGTACGAAATAAAGCAAACGTCATAGCCATCCAAGAACCCCCAACATTCAGCAACGTTCCCCCCGCCTACAACAGCTTTCACCGATTCTACCCAAGCAACACTACCAGGTCTAGGGTAGCCCTATACGTCAGCAAAAGTAGCAACCTCAAGCCCTTTCCTATCAGAAACAGAAACGGAGATGAGCAAATAATCCACCTCTTCCTAAACAAACACAACTACCTGGACATCACAAACATCTACCTCCCCCCCGCCACCAAGAGAGAAGACCAACACTGGGACACAGTGTTCGCCCCCAGCAAAAACCTGATCCTTGGGGATTTCAACCTACACCACCCATGGTGGGGAACCACTAACCGACACGAAACCGAAAGAGCCGAACCAATGGTAGAAAAAGCCTGCGAACAAGGCTACTACCTCCTTAACGAGCCAGACATACCAACAAGATCCGGCAACCCATCGGCGCAACAACAGGACACCACCATCGACCTAGCCTTCCTCTCCCCAACCGCCACAGAGTGGTACACGGACTGGCAAATATGCCCCGACGAAGACCAAACTAACAGCGACCACGAGGTAATCGCCATCACCCTGTCCAAACCAGAAAGCAGAAAAGAAAAAAGAGTCTGCCTCGACTACAGCAAAGCAGACTGGGAAAAAATCAAAGACAACCTAGAAAAATGGAAGCCCTCCCCCTACAACCCCCAGAACCCAGACGGATGGCTGGAAACCAATAAAAACAATCTCACCGAAACTATGAAGAAAAACGGCGCCCTCCCCATGAGAACCATCAAAGACAAAGCAAAAGCATGGTGGACAAAGGACATCACGGAAGCAAGAAAATCCATGACCAGAGCGCGCTACGAAGCCAAAAATAACAAAGAGAACCAGACCAAGCAAAAAACCTACAAAGAAAAGAAAAAAGAATACAAAAAGCTCCTATACGAAACCAAGAAAGGACACTGGAACAAATTCCTGGAAGAAGTCAATGCCAAAGATCTCTGGACGGCACTAAGGTACACCAGACCAGCGAGAGACTACCCGCTCCCCCCAGTAAACAACGCGACCACGCCAGACCAGAAAGCTCAGGCCCTGATCGACCACTACTTCCCACTTGAACCAGAAGAGTGCCCCCTCCCTCCTTTAGAACAACCAGACCAGGCCAAAGAAATATCCCCTGAAGAAGTCAGCTACGCCCTCAAGGACACCGCCAACACCACCGCCCCGGGCCCGGACGAAATTCAGTACAACCTATGGAAAAGCCTTCACTCGACCAACCCAGAAATCCTACCAGCCCTGCTAAACCCCCTCCTGCAGCACGGAGCACACCCCAGCGCCTTCAAAAAGACCCTCGGGATAGCTATCCCAAAACCCAAAAAACCAAGTAACGAATCCCCAAACGCCTACAGGTGCATCTTCCTAATCGACACACTAGCGAAGATACTAGAGAAGATAGTAACGCTGAGGCTCTCCCAACACGCAATCGACCAAGGCATGATCACCAAGAACCAGTACGGGGCCTTGCCAGGAAGATCAACGATAGACGCGGTCAACGCCCTAAAACACGACATAAGAGATGCCAAAAACAGAGGGAAGAAGATATCCCTACTCTTCGTCGACCTGGAAAAAGGATTCGACAGGGTCAACAGAGAAAAACTGCTCCAGATCCTAGAAGCCAACAACACCCCAAAGTACATCAGGCACTGGGTAGCCTCCTTCCTCACCAACAGACAGCTCTCGTTCACCGACAGAGGAAACCGCTCAACCTTCATAACCATCCAAACAGGAGTACCACAGGGATCTCCCATCTCCCCCCTCCTCTTCAATATTTACGTAGCAGAACTGACAAGAGACAGCGGGGCTCTAAAAATTTACATGTATGTAGATGACCTCTGTATTATGGCAGAAGGAGAAGACTACAAAGACAATGTGAAAGCGATGGAAGAATTCTTCAGAAACAAGGTACAAAAGGTCTTGGACGACCTCAAGCTATCACTATCAGAAGGGAAGACAGAATTCCAGCACATCAGCCCAGGAGAAAGGAAAGACCTACCCACCATCGAAATACAGGGACAGGCGCACGCCCACAAAACAATGGTCAGATACCTAGGAATCATCCTCCATGAGGCAGAAGGAATCCTAGCCCACTGCCAGCACAGAACGAGAAGCGCCCAGGCGGCCCTCCACAGAATCTCACGTTTGTCCACAGGAGGCAAAGGGCTCAACCCAGCGATGGCACTCAAACTGGTTCGAGCGGTGGTCCTCCCAAGCCTACTGTACGGCGCAGACACATTCCACCCCTACAACATCACGCAAAAGTCACTCGCGACCCTCGACTCCTGCATAGCTGCGAGTGCGAAGTGGGCGTGCGGAATGCTGCGCCCCACCAGCAACCAGAAGGCCCTGGTCGAAAGCAGAATATGGCCTGCCGACCTGCAAATCAAAAGGTACCAATGCAACTACGGCGCAAGGCTTATCACCCTAGGCCCAGAGCACCCCAACTTCCACAGACTTCCCCCCATGGCTGGAAGAAACCAAAACCGCCCCAAATCCCCAAAAGCCCCGACATGGAAGGCCGAAGCAGAAGGACAGCACTCGAGGAAAAGAATGCTCCAACTGGACGCCATGATTAACACCATTAGAGAGGATCTGGGCACGAACACAATGTCCAGCTACAAGCTCCCGCCCCCACAGTACCCATGGCCAATAGCAAGCGAAGGCAAACCAAAAGTCGGCAAGTTCGAAACAAAAGAAGAAGCCATCAAGAAACACCCGAAAGCCCACCCCGACAACGAGCTAACAATCTACACGGACGCCTCCCAGGTGGGGAAAAACAGCCAAGTAGGAAACGCCGCCCTCGCCTTCCTCAAAAACAAACAAGTCGGCGGCAGAACGAAAACCCTAGGCTCAAAAATCCACGTCTTCGACGGAGAACTGGACGCCATCGCCGAAGCATTCAAACTCGCCGACAAGCTAAAGGAAAAGCACAACTTCGCCTCAGTCGTCGTTTACACCGACAACCAAGCGGCAATAACAGCGGCAGCCAACCCATACCCCAGTCCCACACAGTACGTCGCAAAAGAGATCTTCGAACTCAACAAGGCCCTCAAACGGAGCGGAATCGAAACCAGGCTCGAATGGGTCCCAGCGCACAAAGGGATACACGGCAACGAACAGGCAGACCAAGCGGCAAAGGCTAAGTCTAAGAAACCAGAAGCCAACCCCAAAAAAGGAACCTCCACCAAAAAGAAAGTCGTAACAAGATCGGTAGTCCAATCTAAAACCAAAGCTCGGCTATGGAAACTCTTCGAAGAATACGCCGGCAAACCAGTGCCAAAGAAACCTGACCCATACACCACCATCGACAAGTACTCGGCAGCGCGAGCCTTCCAGTTCAGAACCGGGAGAGCCTACGTCCCGAACATGTGGCACTACAACCGACAACAGAACATCTGCACCTGCGGGAGACCACAGAGCATCCAACATTACCTGCACGAATGCACGACCCCCGCCCCCTGGAGAAACCTAATCAAAGGCCATAGCACCCAAGAAATCCTCTACGAGAACGCGGACCTCTGGACCAAGCTGGTTGAAAAATTACTCGGCAAACCCCCCCACCCCCTACCCGAACCCCCGATGGTAGTGATAGCTGTAAGAGGAGGAAAACCCGTAGACCGAGAAGAGAAGTAGAGACGGTTAAAGGAGGATGGTGGACTTTCGGCTTACAGTTTCTTTCTTTCTTTCTTTCTTACGTTTTTTCCTTTTCTTTTCTTCTTCTTTTTTCTTTTTTCCTTTTTTCTTACCTTTTTCGGGCACGAGTCGGCGGAGGATCATCCTGTTTTCTTCAGTTATGTTCTTGCTTTTAATTAAGTGTAAACGCCCCGCTGGAGGAAATGGGATGTAAAATAAACAAATAGGGAATATAAGAAAGGTCGCTTCATGTTCTTCGCATCCTTAAGGGTCTCACCATCCTCAACAAGACCCGCCGCACCGTCAAATACATCCCCTTCGGTGCCGATACCCAATGCTCTATATGCTCGAAGTTTGGACACCCTGTCCAGAAATGTCAGTCACCTCCCTGCTGCCGACTTTGTGCCGGCCCCCACACCATCTCTGAACATACCTGCGGAGTCGCCGACTGCAAACAACCGAAAGGCTTCGCCTGCGAGAACACCGTCCTCCGATGTGCGAATTGCGCCGGCCCCCACAAAGCGAACGATCCAATCTGTATGACGCTAATCCAGGCCAAACTTGCCGAGTCCAACAGAAAGGATAAGTCCATGACGATGGGAGGAGTTTAGTTTCTTCTTTCCTAACTTGTTTTTCTTTTCCACGATATATCTAACGTTTTTCTGCTTTGGTAAAGTGCGGAGGAGTTTGCGCGTTTCTCTTTCACTCTTCTGTTTTATTTTTCACTCCGTCGCGTAGTCCACGTAGGGGGTTTTTCTTTCATTATTTTAAGGTTCGCCTAGCGATTGCTTTTCCCCGGTCGGCTTTTGTACGTAGTTGTCTGCGTTTTTTCTCTCTTCTTTCCTTTTTTCTTTCGGGTTCCCGGTACGAGTAGGCGGAGGATGTTACAGCCACGGTACCAAGGCCCACGCGCGATGATGAGTCAAAGAGTTAGCTGAGCAACTTCCTGTGAGTATACCCCTGCGCCACGCGAAAGGACCACGTGACAAAGGGCTCTGCCTCAGGATGAGTCATATGTGGC
>JABYPW010002209.1:0-12025 GCA_016880775.1 Phymatotrichopsis omnivora | reverse complement strand
CTACAAACCTTCAACACATCATTGCCTCACTCAATGCATACTTCTTGAGTCCTCTAAAGGGTTGTGTATCTTCTTCTATCCTGATTTACCCCTAAACCCTGATACAGACTGAGCCTCCATTGTATCGCTGAAGGAGTTGTCCATTACAAGTAGGGTTCAAGTTGAGAAACATAAAATACTAGGTATATTTTCTAAGAAAAGCAGAGTTTCAGCTTGTAGGCTTATTCTCTAACCTTCTTGGCAACTTGGAATAGTCTAGAGAACTTCGAATCGAGCTTGTAAGATAGTTGAGGGGAAGGAAGGTTAACTCTTTTTAGGAGCACCAACTCACCAAGGGTTCCTGGTTTGAAATCTTAGTGATATCTATTATACTAGGTAACTAACTTAGGTTAAGCATCAAAAAGCTTCAAGTGGATAATAGACCAAGAGTGTTAAAGTTCCTCAGTACCTTTAAAAAATGTGACCTGCTATATAGTATCTATGGAGGGGTGATATCCATAATTGGTAAAGAAGGGAGAGGAACCTATTGAGGAGGACTAAGTATTATTATAAGTAAACTCAGCTAGGGGAAGGAAGAAGACCTAGTTTGATTGATCAAAGTTGAATTACACCCTGAGATATACCTCTATGACATAGTTTAGCCATTCTATCTAGCTATCAGTCTGGGGATAGGCAGTGGTTGATTTCAAAATTTTCACATGAAGTTTATCCATCACTTTCCCGAAGGAGTCAAACTTATGATCTCTATCTGAGACTACATTTGCTGGTAGCCTATGATGTCACTATATTTCAAAAACAAAGGTGTTGGCCAGTACCTATGATGTCACATTAGTTCTTAGGGGTAAGAATGTGGGGAGGTATTGCATGGTCAGAGGTTTACCTAAGTGACATAGTACGACAGTAAAATTCTGTATCCCAAGGTCCCTAGGGAGTCCACCTGTATATGTCTGCTTACCTACTCACTTACACGGTCATGTGTCGGACAAAGGATATGTGTATCGACGATGTATCTCAGGTATCACCGTATGAGAAATTTCTTGCTAAGCTGTAGTGTGCATGGTGGGAAAGGTATAGGATGTTCTGGAGCATCTGAGGTGGTCATTATATGATGCTAAATAGAAAAGATTAGCCTGATATGCAGGCCAGCGAGGAGGATCTTCACCCTAAGGTAGGGGGGCTGTCAAGGTTCTTGAGAAGCCTAGAAAAGACAAATAATGTCTAGGGGGGGGGGAGGGGAAATTCATTTTTATTTTATCTTTACGACCCCGCTAGGGGTCATCTAAAGAACCTCCGCTTGCAGCTATGTCAAGCTATGATGGAGGTAGAAGACAGCCGACCTAATGTCGGTAGCGCGTCCTACGGTTTACAGATAAAATACAGGTTTGTTCCCAAATCCTCCTCACTTACACACAATAAACTAAAGAAGAGATGGGGTGGAGAGGAAAAGAATGGCGGGGGAAAGTAAAAACCAAAAAGAAAACGCGACTGGCACCAAAGTGACCACCCAGTACGTAAAACAGCAGAAAAACTTTAAGCGAACAGGAAAAAGAAAAGCCCAGGGAACCCCTTTCCCATCTCCAGTGAGGTGAACCTTACAACAACTGGAAGGAATTGAGGTATAAGCGAGAAACACTAACCGAAGAAAAGGGGAAGAGAAACAGACAAGGGAGAAAACACAAGCTAAACTCACAAAACTTTTACACAAAGGGAACAACAAAAGCAGAAAAAAGAGATAAAAAACCGAGGGGCCCTAAGTCTCCATTCCCTCTTCCATCACAGCACGCAGGTTCTCCACTTGCTTATTATTATCGGCCAAGGCTTGCAAATACACAGGGCAGAGGGGATCGTTGGTGGGGTGGGCGGCATCGTAATTAGCACATTTAAGTACCGTATGATCGCATTGTCGTCCACGGCGTTTACACTCTGTGTTGCCACAGGAGTGGGCGAAGATGGCGTGGGGTCCTGTGCAGATGTGGCAGCAGGGGGAGAATGTGCACTTCAGTTGGTGGTGGCCGAAGTGACAGTAGCGGGAGCATTGGGTGGCCTTTGAGAAGGCAATGTATGGGTCAGTCCGACGATTCTTGTTGAGGATGGTCAGACCTTGGGAGATGCGGTAGTGGTTATTGTTCACCACCACGGTGATGACAATGGAGGAGGCGGGTTTACCGACGAGCTTATCCTTCGAAGCGAGCCAGTGTGGGGTTTGGGCGAGGACAACACCTTGGTTGAATGTCTCGATCTCTTTGCGGATAAGCGACATATGTTCGACGTCAGAGGTGTTGAGGACGGGGGTTGGCACATTTTGCACAATGTACTTCTTGTGCAAGAAGTTTCGGCGGAGACCGGTGGTGGTGGGGAAGAACTTGCGGACAGCTTCCTCGATGGTAGGCTTGTATGCAAGGACTTGCTGGGCGGTGGTGTTCTCCATGACGGAGAGGAAAACGTTGGAGGCGCCGGCCTTTCTAACAGATCAGACTCGGCAAGCGGAGGGGGCTTTCTTGTCAACTAGTGCGGCATTGACAGTGTCCCAGACAGCGATTGGGTTGAACTCGGGGACTTCTCCCTCGAGATTAACAATTATTTCTCGCTCCCTCTTGGTCGGGTATTTCAGGGTGGGAGGAGTAGTAGCAGTCGGGGTCGGCGTAGCTGGGGCCTTGCCTTTGTTTTTCTTCACTACCTGGGCCCAGGTAGTGTCAGTAGTAGGGGGCGCCACTTGTGGCGCAACAGGGGCGGGGGAGACAAGGGAGGAAGAAATCTTCTTCACTGCTTTTGCGGTTTTTGATGTTTCCGACCATAGTTTCTTAATGGAATCAGAAAGAGCGAGGTCGATATCGGTGGGGCCTGCCTTAGCCGAAGCTGTGGCAGTGGTGTTGCAGGTGGTGATAGCCTCAAATTCGTCAAAGCAGGCTTCAAGCAACTGTTGGCCAGCAGCGATGGCAGTAACCGCTTCCTGGATTTTGTTCACCGAGGCCAGGAGAGACAGAAGGGTTTGGGTATAAAACTGGAGGTCCCGGTATCTGATGTACAAGTCGCCGATTAGGGGTGCAGTGTGCATTGAGATAGCGTCGCCCATTCCAGGTTCGTTCTTGACAGCGGGGGAGATGCCAGATGCCTCGAACGAGGAGAACATTGCTTTCATAGTGGCGGCTTCGTCCCTTGCCTCTTGAGGGGGGGGGTTTAGGGTGGGGGTTTGGGGTCTTTTTGAACTTCGCAACATCGTCACGATGTTTATCGTTGCGTGATAATACTAATAGCTGAGAACTAATAATGTAGGGGGTAATTTGAAGGTGCGAAGGAGCCTGACAAATAATGTCTAACAGTCTGCCTATATATACTAATTCTAACCAAAGACATGACTCATATATGATAAAGGAGATAGAAGGAAATAGAACCTGACAGATTATCCATGACTAACTTTCCAATCTCTAATCACAATTCTTAGATAGCCTATAAGAGTCCACGATATCAGACAGGCAATGATTACCAATATATGAGTAACAGATCGCCATTACCTCTGACATCTCATGTTCTCTAATGATGACTAGCTCAATCGGTTATACCACCGATTCCATAAGGGTGACTAATTCCTTGCACGATGTGCCAATGTTCTGATTATGTGTAGTCATATAGATATTGCTCAGCCACAGATTGTCACTCATGTGGGGTGCACTAGAGGTATCATATGTAAGACCAGTAAGGCAGAGCCACACTTGTTAGGCATGGCCTAGTAGTGTGATAGGTATAATACCTACTGGGTGCATTCTAGGTACTAGTATATCATCGCGCAAGTCTGTAGTACTGTGGAACTGTAGCAGTAACCTTTATATAGCCATAATATATATTATATAATTCTAAACTATTATAGTCTTGCTATTATTTTTTTATGGTCTATAATTCTTTTCATATTAAGTATTTAAATAAATTAATTTAGTAGTATATAATACTTTGCCATCTCAATTTCTTAAAAATATAACTCTTTTATATAAAGTAGTAGTAAGTAGATTAAAAAGAAAGGAACCTAATAGGTTAGGTATTAATTAATTTTTTAATCTTTAGTAGGTAGTGGCCCTAACACCTCCTTTATTCTTATAATAAGTAAAAATTTCATTGTAAAATATATTCAAAAATTAAACTATCCCTTCATATATATAAGATTTTGATTTCCTATTAGTCACTATTATATGGACAGAGCTTGTACACTCAATTAAGAGCAAAGACATATTTGCATACATAAGAGTGTCAGGACATACCTTCATCTACTATCCCTTAGTATATATAGTATATTACAATATATATATATTTTTAAATAGTATAGCTAAAGCTATATTTTATAAAAGAATAAATCATTAAGTGGTTTTCAATTTAATAAGAAAATATTATATTACTTATACTGATAGATATTAAATAGCATAATATTATATTACTTATACTAATAGATATTAAATAGCATAATATTATATAGATAATAATAATAAACTATTTCCTACAAGATTAAATCTTTGAATAATTAGTAATAAACTTAGTAGTATTTAAAAAAAAAAAAAAAGATAAATTAACTTCTAACAAGTGTATTGTAGTATCATCTCCATCTTGTTAGTTTGTACAAGAATAAAAATAAAATCTCCCCTACCCCTTATTCATTTGTACTTTTAATAATATAGTTTATAGGAATTTGGATTCCTTCAGTCACTATTGTATAGACAGAGCATGTGCACTCAATTAAGAGTAAAGACATAGTTGCATACATAGGAGCATTAGGATGTACCTTCATCTGCTATAATATAGTTTATATAAGTATAAACTATTATAATCTAGTTACCATTTTTTGTAGTCCATAATTCCTTTCCTATTAAGTATTTTAATAAATTTAGTAATACACTTTAATTTTCTCTCTTTACTTCAAAATAAAATTTCCTTTGATATAAAGTAGTAGTAAGTAGATTAAAAATAAGAGAAGCTAATAGGGTAAGTACTATAAAGAATTTTTGAATCTTTACTAAGTAGCCCCAATTGTTTCGTTGTTTCTATGACAAATAAGGAGTTTTTTAAAAGGTATTCAAAACGTTAAACCATCCCTTGGTATATGTAGTAATAATTAAAAATCTGCTTCTTAGAAAAAAAAAAAAAAATCCTCAAAACAGTAATTAACTTCTTAATCTCTTTATATACCAAATATCTGTACTACTAACCGCATCTTTAATAATAAAGGGTAGCATCGAGTTGTCATTGTAGCTTGTTGTGTAGTGAAAAAAAATGAAGGGGTTTGGTCCAGGAGAAGTTGATGATGAAGAATGGAAGGGAAGGAGGAAGAAGGGAAAAGTTTGAGAAAGCGCATTCATATATACCCCTTCAAATCTTGGCACTTCGCACCTGCCAGCAGTCCATAAGTTAGGCCGGAGACACAAAAGCGGCAAAATCCCCTCTGTCTAGCCCTAGAAATCTATGCAACGGCCCAGCAAGCTTGCATAGAATTTGGTGAATCCGTGTAGTATCTACCCAGAGATGGAGAAAGAATAATGAAGCTCACAACCTTACTCAATTTCCTCCAGTCAAGAATTTCTCTCGGAACTGGAGAGGGAATCTGTTTCCTCTGACCGAGGACTAAGTCAATAATTCGGAGAAATAGAAAAATTCATTCGTCTACCTGTAATGTTCCCAGATGCCACTTAATCCGGTTTCAGGTTCGGTTCCTCAAGACCAGCAAATGCTCAAGCTGCCCATGTTCTAAGCATACCCACCATTCAAGAAGTCAATAATTTTCCGTTCCGCTCAAATTCTTTTCAAACATTTCCAAACATCCCTCCGCCGCATCCCTTCCTCCCATCCCCTGTCTATAAACTCCCTCTCTAGTATTCCCATATTATTCCCACTCCCACCTCCTCCAAATCCAAACTTTGACAAACCTCTAACCCCTCAATTATCTCAACTACCCCTCAACCCAGTCCCTCAAACTTCGGGCCATTCGGCAAGATATATCCAGAACTAGGCGAGTCTAGCGTATATCCCCCGCCAGCGTGGTGCTGATTTCTTCGAACCCGCAGGAATTTATACCAGCAATTACAATGCCGCAGCCCCATCCAAGGAGCTGGCCAACCCCAAGAGAATGATTATAAGCACGAGCAGCTGGAATTTGATGATGCAGGACACATTGCGTAGATAATGAACGTATAATTCGAGGAAAGAATGAAGAGTATCGAGTATACCGATGGAATACGTGATATATAAAATCTCAAAAAATGCCAACTTTAAACCTTTCAGAGCTTAAAAGCAAAAGCAAAAGCCAGAGAAAGAGAAGGGGGGGGGAAAAAAAAAAAAGGAAAGGAAAGAAAGTAGGGAAGGGGGGATCAATCAATCAATCAATTGATAAACTAATAAAAGTCATTAACAAGCTATACTATATATCTCCATATCCATAAAGCCCATACCCACATTCCCTTCTCTCCCACTTCATTTCATCTCCCCCACTATCCCACACTTTCTCTCCGTAATCCTCTATTTCGGCTTCAACTGCTTCAGCATCCTTTCAATCTCCAGCGCGGGAGGTCCCTGCGCCTTGGACCTCAGCAGCTCTAACGCATTGAAGTCCTTAACCCTAAAAGCCTCTTCACCCGCCTTAACAATCATTCCGCAGCGGACCCACATATTCATTCTATCGGCCGGCTGGAGATGCGTGCACTTGGGGATGAAGATGGATGCAACTTTCGTGTTGCCGGCGGCGAGACATTCGTTGAAGAAGGGCTGAGAGAGGTAGGAATTAGTGGGTAAATATAAGGAAGGAAGGAAGGAAGGCAATAAAGCAGGTGAAGGTGATGAAGCGGCAAATGGGGCAAAAGGGGGGGGAGGTAAGGAAATAAAGAAGATAAAGAGGTAAATTATACAAATAAAAAGAAAGAACAAGAGACGGGCACTGACCTCCCACCCAATCGGACTCTTTTTCACCTTCCCCCACTCTTCAATCTCCCCCCAATCCCTCTTTGCTACCAACGCCCTCAACTTCAACCACCAAAACCTTTTCTCCGGCACCTTAAACTCATTCTTGACCTTATTGGCCCTACTGCTCAAGCCCATCCGAATCAACTTAAAAACCGTCTCATTCACCGACACCCCGACAAACCGCTCTTGTGTGTCGTTTTCAAACGTCTCTTGCACATACAGCAACTTCGCCGCGTCTTCGAGTGCTTTCGATTCGAGGAGGTGCTCTTTGGAATCTGCAAGTAGCTTGGCGGCGATTTTGAGCTTTTCGAGTTTGGTGGGTAGGTCCTAGATTCATTAGTCCCTTTCCAGAAAGAAAACAAATGAGGAGAAGGCTGGGAGGGATACCTTCTGCTCGTAGCTTTCTCGTAATACGACGTTTGCCCCGTCTGCTCGACGGTCATCTTGATAGTAAAAATCTTTCAGCAAATCTCTGTCCATTTCCCGTGCGGAGCTCTCAATCAGTGCCGCGGCGATGGGACGGTTGTTAACGATCCGGAAGAAGTTTGCCAGCGGATGTTTCTTCTTTAGGTGGATTAGGACAAAGAATACTACAACATCCATGTTAATTTCCTGCAATTAATATGTGGAAGGAAGGAGGAAAGCAGGGAGAGAAAGGGGGGAATACCGAGATCCGTATCGCCACTTTCAATGGCTTTGTCGAGGGCTATTTCGTCTTCTTCCATGTTGAGGAGGAGGGGAACTTGTCGTCCGGCGCGGGGCTCGTAGTTTAGAAGCTTAGATATGTTAGCGATATGTTATTTGGAAGGAGAAAAGAAGGCGTACTTGGGTAGCTAGTCGCCCTCTACCTTCATCATAGGCAGTGCGTGCAATTTCTTCGAATGAAATTCCGCGCTTGCCGGTGAGCTTTGAGACGACCATACGGCAGATACTGTCTTCGTCATCCGAGGACATTCGGACCTACATACCTTTTCTAAGCTTTCAATCCAAAGGGGTAAAATAGAACTTGGGAGTGGGTGATAGATACCTTCATGCACGCCCAGTGAATATATATCCGATCCGTCGGCAGCCTCAAATACTCCGAAATCCTCAGCGCCAGCAAGTGTTGCTGCCGATTCACCAGCCTCTGAATCAACTTCTCCGGCGTAAGCCGCAGAAACCTATTCTCATTAGCCTCTTCTTTCAACTCAACTCAACTCAACTCAACTCAACTCAAAAAAAAAAAAAAAAAAAAAAAAAAAAGGCATACTGCTCATAAGTCACCGCCAGCCCGACCTCATAATACCGCACGGCATTCAATACCCTCAAAGTCTCACACATCTCCACGAACTCATCGCTACTATACAATTCCAACACGCTCTTCCCAAAAGAAGCTGCTTTTAGCAGCTGCTTCTGCCAGTACATAGAAAACTCGTGACCGGCGGCTTTGATGCAAGTTGCTACGGCCTCGGCGAGTTGTGGGCGGATAAGCTGGATGTTATCATCGGCTTTTGGAGATTTGCGCTCGAGTTGGTCGACGGCGTCCAGGAGGATAGAAGCGGGTGAGGTCGCACCGATTTTAAGAGTTTCTTCCGTTATGTCTAGCATAATATCAGACCAATATTCTTAAAGCGTGAACTTGGTTAGGAGGAAGCATACCAGGGACTTTTTGTAAAAATTCGCATTTCTCGGTGGTGATCAACCGGACGCCATCGATATCGGGTATCACGTGTACCCGACTATCATACCAATGTCTACCTCGAATTAGAATCATTCACATTGCCAGAGTTTATACAAATTCTGCTTACTTTAAAGCAGCCCCCCGTGGGCCCACCATATGTACTTCATCATCCCACGCCAATACAACACTGTCATTTCCACACCACTCCACAGCCTTCGGCACCGAAGACCCTCCCATACCCGTATCGTACTCGCTCAGCTTATCCTGAAAGTCCGCTTTGATAACCCAAACTTTTCCGTCTGACGCGCACAGAGAAACGTATTTTCCGTTCGGGGAAACAGAGATATGCGTAAACGGTCCGTTTTGCAGGACTTGATCCTGAGTTTCCGTCGCATCCACAACAAGGATCGTTGCCCCGGTGGAAACAAGAACCTCGACGTGACGGGAAAGCGTATAAGAAGGGGGGATCAGTGTCCACGAGTGGATTTCACCCTCGCCGATAAATGCACTAGGGTCTGCAAGGGGTCGGGGTCGTGGCTCGTCATAGCGGGAGACAGCGATGAGACGGTTGTTTCTGAGGAGGGCGACAAAGCCGGTGGAGTAGAAGCGGCATTCTTTGACGCCGTATTCTTCTGCGCCCTGAAGATTCTCAGTTTCTGTTGCCTTCTTTTTGAGTATATATGAGACAATGGGAAAACCGACATTTCCAAGCGAGAACTGTGTGAAGTCCCCTTGCAGGTCGTAATAACACCGAACGAAACCATCTCCCGTAATAACAAGCAGTTTCTCGTCCTCCGACCAGCCGAGTCCCTTGATGGATCCTTTATCCCACTATAAACCTCCAAGTCAGACAGCGTGCTTGTGCATATAGCTCGAGTTCGCCGCGAAACATACCGATATACTCCGTATTAGCTTCCCCGCCGAGCTGTAGATATCGATACTCGGCTTCCTAGACGACCCGCTTCGATATGTCTGGAGCTTCGATTCATCCCTATACAACGCTACCTCGTACGTCAGTCCCAGCTCAAAAAATCTTATGTCCTTCACGGCAGAAAAGCAGACCTAAAGCTCCACCGAAAGGTGCACCTGCGACAACGTATTCAGAGAGGTCCAAATCGCTATCGAAGAGCCCGGAATATAGAAGTATCTTGCGATAGTATTTGTCCTCCACTCGTTCCCACCCCTGGGTAGCGGAGGTGACCGACATTGCGGAGATGTCGGTTGTGCGGGGATTGGCAGAGGAGGTGTTGGAAAGCCTGGATCTGTTATGGATTACACTCTAGCAGATCTGCAGACGAGAGATCCAACAGCTTGTTGGCGAGGTCGTGAGGCTTTCCTTTTGCAGTTAGCCTCTCAAAGCTTGGCTCGCGTCAGATGGCGTGGTGGAGCCGCATTGCTTATCACAAAGCCCCTCCCCCGCCAACGTTCGCCAATTGCCCACCTTGCATCCACGGCATCTCCACCACAACCCCCAAATAAACTCCATGGCCTCCCTACCTGCATCTGCCGTGTCGCCGAAAGCGCCAAAATCATACCTCCACGAAGACTCATACTCGATCTCCGAAGATGAGGCTCCGGTCAACCCCGAAGCAGAAGCCCTCCTCACCCGGGCCACAACCCTCCTCGGCGAAGTCGAGGCTTTC
The DNA here is from genome assembly GCA_016880775.1 of Phymatotrichopsis omnivora. Taxonomy (NCBI): domain Eukaryota; kingdom Fungi; phylum Ascomycota; class Pezizomycetes; order Pezizales; family Rhizinaceae; genus Phymatotrichopsis; species Phymatotrichopsis omnivora. Next base: position 1,789 of record JABYPW010002209.1, on the reverse strand, counting down.
CAAAAATCTTTGCGCCGCAACAGACTGGACAAGTCCGTGGAGCTACGGCATTTTCTGAGCGGGGTGAAAAGCGCCCGACAGTCAATTCTGGGTGTAGGTACTTTCTCCCATTTTTTCATTCTCATTTTTCTCTACAAAACAATCCTTGTTGGCCATACAGAATCGCTCACGGCTAATAATATTACCAGTTAACGCTCCAAGCCCCGACCTCGTCTAAAACCCGCCACACCCTCCGCTCCTCAAACCTCTTCTACCTGGAATGTGTCTGGCTCGCTGCTAAGTCCACCACTGGTATCACAGCATTAACGAAGACGTTCCATATCTCCGAGGAAGGCGAAAAGCGCGAAGACGGCAAGCCAGGGAAGCGGCAGAAGTCCACGGTCTCTATCGACGTCATCGCGCAGAACGGTCTACAATGGTATGCCGATAATATATCCCAACCCTAACCCTGGAATATCACAGACTTCGAGAGTACTTCAATCTCTAGAGAAACGACGCTAACAAGAAAGAACATAACAGGATCAAAGTCTGCACTCTCAACATGCGCCGCCTCCTATTCGACATCGCCAAAGAAAGCTGGTCCGACATCTCCCCCACCACCTCCTCCGACGAAGCCACCCCCACACCAACACCGCATCAAACATCCCTCGCGATCCCGCATCTCCCACTCATCAAGCTCGCGCACACGCTCCAGAAAGCCGCCTCCCAAACCCGAATCCAGTACCTCCATCCACAAGTAACCTTCCACTTCCCGTACCTCCCCGCACCGTCCACATCCGCCATCCTCTCATCCTTTGTCTCGGCCCTCCTCGCCACCGGCGCCCGTGTCCAATGCGGCACGGAAACCCTCTCCCCCGTCGAGCTCTTCACGCTCCTCGAAGACCTGGAATTGAACTCCGCCCGCACCGCAACATTCACCCCTACGCTCAACATCGACACGACCATCCTCCTGGCCTTGATTTCAGATATCACTCACCAGGACGTGGTCCCGGAACCCCGTTTCCACCCCGCGATCCTCAAGCAGCTGAGGACAGAATCCGAGAGGCCCCTACTCCCGAAAATCCTGCTCCCGACACTGGGGCCGCGCTCGCTGGTCTGCACCGCGTCCGCGAGAAACCGCTTCCAGGAGATCGCGGGCATCATTGCTTCGCCGACTGAACTTGCGCGCGCTGAACTGCTATTTGCGCCTCTTTCAGTGTCGGAAACAGCCGAGGAGAGACTGGCCTCCTTCCGCGCGCTGTCAAAGCACCCGATTCCCGCGCTATCCCTGCCGATTCGCGTCCTCCCCGAGGACTACACCAGCATCTTGTCCTCTGAAGACCCAATGGTGCACGTATCTAAGTCCCTGTCGGCCATAAACAGGAGCGTTTTCATCACCGGTTGGAAACTGGGACTGACAACAGTGACGTCAAATCGCACGGTGGCGAAATTGGTGGAGAGGCTGGTTGAGGAGGACGTCGTGGGCCCGGACGTGTTTGTGGTTAGCATGGCCAGAGGCTTGGTTGGGAGGGCGAAGAAGATTGATGTTGAGTAGAACAGTAAGGCATGGTATGGTACGGTTAGAATTGAGCGAGTTGGTCAAGCAGGAAAGGATATAGGAGCATAGATGATTGGGAATTGAATGCGATTCTGACGTCTATGGCAGTCTGGTTGCAGAGATGGATACTGGGAATAGTTAAAGGAGAATTTCCGTTATTTACAGAACCGAAACTAACCTGGCCAATGGGATATAAGAGTAACGTTAACTGAGGAGACGATAAAAAAAAAAAAAAAAAAAAAAAAAAACCCC
>JABYPW010002208.1:0-12034 GCA_016880775.1 Phymatotrichopsis omnivora | reverse complement strand
CCTCCTCTCTCCTTTCAATTTTCTCTTTTTTCCATTTTAAAACTATAGGCGTTGTTTAAAACGACAACCTCGTCGACGATAACTGGCAATCCTTGGTATACTCTCTCTCTTTTCCAAAACATTAAGATACAATCATGGCCTCGGTGTAACGTCTTCCAGGCAGGCCGAAACTATGTTATATCGGGGACCTGATCCCGCTTCCAAGCTAGTGAGAAGTTCTCTGGTTTTAAAGGTTTGAAAAAAATCCAAGAAGGCCGGAAAGCATGAATATTGGGATGACATCACCTCCGATGGAGAGCTAGCAAAGAAATATAAAACTGCCCAAGTTGACTGGTGGGATAACATCACCAATGTTAACTGTCCGTTGACGTTGATTGGACCGGAGAATGTGGGGAGGTTTTATGACGTTAGTATGCAAAGCATCAGCAACAGAAGAGCAGCAAAAAACAAGTTTCAAGTAGCCGTAAAGGACCGTAACAGACACAAAAACCGGAAAGAAAGAAGGAAAGGTGGGGTGGCGGCGCTACAAAAAAAAAAAAAAAATCCCTCCAAGCTGCATTGAAACCATCTTTGCAAGAGAGGATTGACTTCCATCAAAAACATACTCAAGTCAGATTATCGCCACAAAAGAGAAAATAACTTGCCATTTGCTAATGCAATCTAACAATAAAAAATATCCAAGCAGTGGGGGTTGTGTTGGCGAAAGGAAGGAAGAGGAGCTCGAGCAGTTACTGCTCGCTCACAACACCGCTAGGAACACTTTTTCGAGTGACTCCCCATGAACCCAACTTAACTCCAGTTTAACAATTGCCAAAGGGTAGCCTTAACCACTTCCAACCCTAATTTTCAAACCAGCCAAAAGGCATAATTTTTGAAAATAAGTCAATAAAGGATTACGAAACTTCACTCACGTGGCCCCGTTCACAGCCGTGCGCCAAACTTAAAGCACCTAGGATAATACAAAATCATTATATATATATCAACAAAAGCACTCCATAAAGCGCATTCTTGGTTTTGGCACGGATGGAGGCGATACCACTCATTATATATACAGAGCAGGGTGGGGAGCAATATTGGAATGCAGTACCGCTTATGCATCCATCACGGCTTTGCACTCGTTCCCTTTGTTATATGTTGTGCTTTCTAATTCCGTGTTTTCGGACTCGATGTTTTTGGTTTCTCTGCTTTCTGCATCCTTGCTTTGGGTTTCTCTGTTTGTAAATTCCTTTCTTCCAAAGCTAGTTGCTTCCTTGTCTTATACATCTTTGTATTCCGGCTCCCTGAGTTGGCACGTTTGCAGAAGATCTTGCGTTGCCGTGTGATTTCATTGGGGATGCAGATGTAAAAATAGATAGTTTAAGATTCTCCCTTGCATTTGGCCTTATTTCCTCCATTTTATTGTTCTTTTTGCCTGTCTGATTGACCCCTGGTGTCTTGCATTTGGGGGGTTGTTGCACTTTGCTATTCTATACGCGCTCAGCTTTAGAATTACTTAGAACGATAGGAAAGTCATGGTGCTGCTCTTTTGAGTCCCGATAAAAAGTATCTCTTTTGTGTTGCTTTGCACCCACATATTGATTCTGCAATCAAACTTGTGGCATAAGTTTGATAAGGAGTTATTAGGCCATTAAAGTACTGCCGGAAGAAATTTAATTGGTGGAATCATCGTGAATGACCACCGCGAAAATACTTTAAAGAAAAAGAATAGATATTCGTACATGTGACCTTGACTGTACCTCTCCGAATCGCGATTGAATTTACGGATAATGTTTACCTTGCTATATATCATGTTGCTTCTTAATGGACCTCTTCCACTACAGATGGTTATGGCGAGTGGTATCGTCGGAGTAAGAGCAAAAAAAAAAGGAATGTTTTATTGTATTTAATGCCCACACGTATCTCCTCAAGCGAAGAAGAAGAGAAAAACAAAATAAAGGAGTAAACAAATTACTCACATATCCACCGGTCTAAATAAATTGAAATTGGACCTAGAAAAAAAAAAAAAAAAAAAAAATTAGTCAAAAAGAGAAACTTGCAATTGCATATCAGGTAGAGGTTCAAACACCTCCAGACTCGGTGCAACGAGAGAAATAAAATATTAACAACCCCGAGAAGAAAAGAAAAGATGTGATGTAATCCAACACACGCACCACCTTAAACCACCTGTCATTATATAACGAAATAATATATATATTTTGTCAGCAACGCTCTGGCATCCAAGATATCTTAACGTACCTCAAAAGGGAAATATGTCATTACCTTCCATTCTAACGATATACATACAAAAAGGTCATAAGTATATATTTCCAAAGCCACTCCAAGCATAAAAGCCCATTTTAATTTTTCGCGGTGTAGTAACTTCACCGCTGCCTTCTCCAATCTCGTCAATTCTGCATTGCTGTATATTTGTTATGATAATTTTTTTAAACGGACCTATCAGCCTCAGCAATTGCAATTTTTGTCACCTGTTTGGGTAATCATCCAATACTCGAGGCGCGAGCAGAACAATTGACTTCCACCCTCCCAAATTCGCCGTGGTACAATGGTCCTTGAAAGAAAGACATTTACAACGTAGTAAAATCCCACACTCTAAATGCTCGAATTAGCGTCAAAATCACCAACAGAAGGGCATCAAAAGCCAAGTTCTAGCGATGGTAAAGGACTACGAGATCGAAAGCAAGAATAAAGAGTAACACTAGCAAAACCTAGAAAGAATCAAAAGCAGCAGGAAGCAGCAAAGGCACTTCAAGGATGCTTACACTGTCTTTTAATCTCCTTTGCAAGCTCCAGCATTCTCACAAAGTAGAGAAAAAAAAAAAGTACTTCACCAAACCGCCTCAGAACCATATCCATGCGGGAACATTTCTCCCACCACCCCAACTCCCACCACCGTAGCTACAATAGATATGTAAAGCCTCCAATTGTCGACAAAATCCACTCAAGTAAACTTGCCAACGCAAGCAAGTCCGCAGAAGGCGAGCCGTCGACGCCCAAGCGGATAGAGATCACGTGCTTTAGACCTAAGTTTGTTCTGCTGCACAGCGTGGGACGAACCTTAGACCATGGATGGGTTCAATTGAAGCTGCAGGCTTTGTCGGGGGGGGGGGGGGGGGGGGGGGAGAAAGAGAAGGAGAAGGAGATAAAGAAGGAGAAGAAGGAGAAAGAGATAAAAAAGGAGAAGAAGGAGAAAGAGATAAAAAAAAAGAGAAGGAGAAGAAGAAAGAGAAGGAGAAGGAGAAGGAGAAGGAGAAGGAGTGAGAGGAGGGGGAGGAGGAGGAGGAGGAGGAGGAGGAGGAGGAGAAGAAGAAGAAGAAGAAGAAGAAGAAAAAGAAGAAGGAGTTAGAGAAGGAGCTGGAGAAGGAGACAAAGACCGTATTTTTGACGACTTTAGGGGAAAGGGGGAAATAGAAAACGATGAGGACCCAGGAGTAAACATGTGCACGTACACATAGAGATGAAGGAACATTCAGTTTCAGCATGCTTCTAAAATGATTCAAGTTCTATATATGCTTATCAAAGGAGGTAATGTAATTTTGCTAATCCATTCTCTCCGTGTTTTTACCATTATATCCCAGTTAACAAGTTACGCCTTTGTGATCGCCGTATACAAATCTCGTCAAGAGACACGGACCTAAATCACTCGTAGGCCTCTGCTATTCCATCACATACCATCACCCAAAGAAACCCAGCCACTCTGCTGCATTGAAATTTATCCTTTCCAAACCAGGACGTGAAAGTGACCTCACAGTGGAGGCAGTCCGGATGATCCAGTACATGTACATGTACATTACAACACCCCAAACGCCCAAATACATCCTCAACACAATCATACCCTTCAAGGGGTCCGCTCTGCGCAATACCCTAAAAACACAAATACTAACCCCTCACAACCAAACTACCACCCCAAACTCTACTCGCATTTCCACCTTCCCCTAACAGGAACCCCTTCTTTACTTGCGGCCCCGCGGATCAAACCCCTCCAACTCCGACCCCAAACCCACCGAAACCCATCACTTTTCGGATCCCAGTCACTGAAAAAAAAGTATCAAACCTTACGTGACACCATCACCGTAGGCGCACGTAAAACTTGAAGTGCCCGGGATTGGTTAGTAGTCGTAGTATCATCGAAGATCAGTTGCCGACGCACGTCCCTCGCTTGTCGTGTGGGTGTTATCAGGTTGTTTTATATCATATGGAGTTCAGTTGGGGAAGGAAGTTGAATGGGGTTGTTTTTTTATTACCGTCAGTGTTGGGGGGTTTACTGATATTTCTATATTTATACTTTGCCGAGGAGGAGAGGTGTTGTTCCTGAATGACATGGTATAGCAAGGATGAATGGAGTTCGGATGTGGGGCGTATTGGCAGAATAGTGGTAGTTGGAGTATGCAGTAAGTAGACGTGTGAGCAGAAGCCGTTTGCGGAATGCAGGAGAGGGTGCCTGGGATTTGAAATTGCGGAAGCGAGGACGGAATGGAATGGCGGTACCGGGGGCCAATATAGGAGCTATTGGATATCTGCGGGAAAGGGTGAGGTGAGGAATTTCTCCTTGAAATGATTTCGATGGAGAAGGACCATATGGTACCTATAGGAAACGAGGAAAACAAAAAAACAAAAAAAAAAAAAAAAAAAACTCGATAAAAAGAGAATACGGCTTTTAGGAACATACCCACCGCAACCTCAGCATCTGCGTCACCATCATTAACTAACCCTTGCTTCCCATACATACCGTCAATCCACTTGGCTGTCAAACAGCACTTAAGCTACCACCATATTCTCTAATCCAGAAACCACTTCTTCTCCACTGTCCAACAAAAAGCCAATAGCACGTACTCTGTCCCCGAGCCAGTGCATCTGCATTAACTTTAACGCCCTAGCCTACCGCACAGGATCCGATTCTCACTCCCGGCGAAGCCGACTTCGACCTCTTTCGCCTCAAACACAGACCCTGCATGTGTATCCAGAGACCCAAAACGGCGCGGCTCAACTATCACGCTTCTTAACGGTGTCCGCTCATCTGGGATTCAGCACCCGGCGTATTTTTATTCAGCGTGGAATAATGGAGGGGGACGAATGCTCCGGAGCCGTGCAGCACACATACGGGCCGGAAGATACAATTATGTTTCTCCGCGTACGCATCCCGCAAGAATCGGGAGATAAGTTACCGAGAGTAATATATCAATGAAGGGGGAGTCCTCTATGTAGAGTGCTAGAGCAAGCTTTGTTTGAGTTTGCTGTGATTGCTGTTTGAAATTTTACGCAGATCAATTACCAATGGGCTACTTGTAATTTCTCTCTAGATAAGGCTATTTCGCCAGCTCCAATACTCACCCCCTCCTCCCACCCCAGGGCTTCATATTCTTAGTGCTCTAGAAATACGGCTATGTATTGCGGTTAGCGTTTCTGGTACCGTGCCCGGTGGATGCAGTAAAGTACGGCTCCTGAATACGCGCGCTCAGGCAGCGAGCAATAAACTACTTCCAGAACGCCATACGCCATCAGCTCGGTATTCTAAATACATGTCACGATGACGGCGAAAATTGACTTTAAAAAAAAAAAGGCCCGCGCATTACCTTAACTAATATCAAACTTGCAGCTAATACGTATGTCCTGTGCTCCCGTTGCGCGAGATAAGAGTATATCTTCCATCTCGCTGTGACGATAACGCTGCATGTGGAAAGTCCTTGCGGCTATGTATTTCGGTGTTCCAGGGATACCCTCTACATGAGGGAGTAAACTCCACAAACTTGCGAGCCTGGAGAGGGAAGGCAAAAGATGCAAATGCATGTAATATGAGGCGGTTGTTCCTGGGGGAAATTGACGACCCTCACGCCAACGGCCCTTGCCATGAAAGTGGCGACGCAGCGAACCGACGCTCCTTTTAAGTATGCGCGCTGTGCTCTACCCAGAGCTTCGTGCACACCCACATGCCTAGATGAGCGTTGTTTGGAGAGAGGAAGTGGTGGTCGCGGGATATATACAGGACGTGATTTTTTTTTTTATTTTTATTTTTTTTTTTTATTTGCGGGGGCCCCGAAACCTCTCAATCTCCACATTATTCTTTTGCGCTGACACTCGCATGCGTTATCCCATATCTTCAGCGGATAGTTAACGTTAGATACCATCGTTAACTAACCGCGAACGGGGAGGGGGTAACAAGTACAAAGTACATGTACATGTACATGAACATCTAGAGTACATGTATTGGGAGAGCAGACAACCAAGAGCAATAACAGCAGATCTTATGATTAGTGGGTGAAACCGCGTCCTTCCAGATCTAATTCTAGAAAAAAAAAAAATGGGGGGTGGGGGGAAACGCATAACATGTTTGGGAGGGTGTGTGAACTGTAAAGCAATCGATATTCAGTGTCAAGCAAATTGGGAGGAACATGGATGGATCGGCCTGAAGAACCCCTGTACAAGACGCCATGTTCTCGTTGTCGATAGGAGAATTACAACTGGCCAAAAACAGTTAAACGGTGGGAATGTAAACCAAACGAGGGTTTCGCGTGGAGTCTGGTCAGTTCACCGTTGCCTGCCGCTACACCTCAACCTGTAGCGGGAGGGTTGCGAGGTCTCCGCTGGGAAATTGCGGCTCTTGGACCTATTATTTGCCGTCGCCAGGAAGTGGGTACGTTATTGTACATACACACATACACGTACACACATACACGTTGTAATATACATACATACATATGGTTGAAAGTTGAAACCTTGACCTTGGCGGAGACCAGTGGAGGGTGTTACCATACCATAGCGACCGTTAGATGTTTGCGTCCGATGTCACGACGATGTCGTTGCAATGGGTGAGGTTGGTTTTGACTCTGCCCATTCCAATGCACCACCCTCCATTTGCTTCCAGCAGGTGGGCCTGCGTAAGAAAGTCGTCTAACCCGGGATCCCTTACATACACACACACATACATCGGACTCAGCTACAGATATGTAAGATGTGACAGTGTCCCTCTCTGTCCGTCGCACATGTAGAGTACATGTACATACTCGCATGTATAGTACGCGCTCACATGTATTGGGGCTTGGTAGCTGGTAAAAGCAAAGATCGGGAGCTGGCTGAGTCGTGTGCTCGTCGACTTTCCCATCGCGGCGTATTCATCGCAGCGCAGCCCACCGCAGTTCAGTTTGCGCCGTTTCAATTTTCCAATGCATTTTTCTTCCGCAGCGACCGCTCTCACAGAAAATTGCATACTACTGTAATTGGTACGGTGTTCGTTGCAATCGCTGCGCAGCACAGGGAACCCCGAGGTGTCTGGCGGGATAAAGACGCGCGCTGCTAAGACAAACGTTTTTTGCCGGGATACATACATTGACCGAAACAGGTAAATTGTGTCTAGCCCTAGATACTTACCGATCTCCCCGACGTTGCTATCCAGAAGGCCAACTCGAGGTTATACCAAGTACATTATAATACGGGCACAGCGCATAGCGAGCAGGCAGCAACGGCGAGCTCGAGGAAGGATCATCACAGCAAGAGCGAAAAGGGAGTTTTTCGAGAAGAGGGGCAGGGAAATCGCAATCACAACCACGGCACGCGAGACGAGTTGCGAGCACCAGAACTAAACAACTAGGCGTTAGCGGATCGCATCTCCCGACCACCAGAGCTCGAGTCAACAGCCGTGGGGGGAGGCGACGACGCTCAGGCCCGTTCTGCTCGCGGACAACGCAGTCGCTGCACATCTACATCCGGGTCGTCGAGGTCGGCGTTGCTGGGGGGGGGAGGGGCACGTTTCCCAGCGACCGGCTGGCGAGCTTTTTGCTGGCTGTTGGAGGGAGGGGATCATTGCAGCGCGGAACCGACAGCTGCTTCCAGCAGGCGGGACGGTGGAGATTTGGGAGAAACAGGCCGACGGACCACGACGGCCACGGAGGATCTCCCCAGCATCGCAGCGGCGGTGAAGCAGGCAGGCCTTTGGCTGGGAAGGACGTGATTCCGAATCTAGAACTCAGCGTTGGGGGGGCCCGGTTTGGGGTGGACTGCTGTGGACTAGGCCTACAACGACGCCTGCCTCTACGCTCCCTCGTCCGTCCAGACTTCATTGTTCCACGCTGGACAACTCTGGGCCAAGCACAGACCTGCTCCCACCCTCCTTCCTGCTCAAACCCGCGCGACGTGAGGGCGTTTGATCGCACCGGTACCAAGGGCGCTGCTCCTGGCTGTGGTCCTGTGGACGCTGCTGGTCATTGGCGCTCGCCGAATTCCCCCTCTGGCGATTTCTCGGGTTCCCGCAGGCACAGCCAAAGCGAACGCCTCTTTACCGTCTTCCGCATAGATTGTCCCGGAGAGATTTGCCCACCGTCCAGATAGGAAGGAAGGGGGGTGCGCCGTCGAGCATTCAAGCAGCTCCAAGCAGCACCAAGCGGCACCAAGCTCGCTCCGAACAATCGCAATAATAACAATAATAGCCATGGCTGACTTTGCGGCTCCCCTGGGCACGGCATCTCCCTCTTCCTCCGCCGCCGCCGCCGCGGCGGAATCGAACAGGTGTGTGGTCAAATTTCCTTTATCTTTCTTTCGCTATCATTATCATCGTCACCGTCACCATCAGTGCCATCACCATCATTGCCATCACCATCACCATCATCGTCATCATCTCCTTCATCGTCACCGTTGTCATCCCCCATAGTCGCCCATCATCTGCTCCCACATTCCCTCTTTTGCCTCGTACTCGCAGCAGGGACGGCTCGGACAACGAGGACACAAGGACTCCGGAGGGCGCGGCGCTCTGCTGCTGGCCCTCTCTCCTTCCCCCCTTCCCACCCCCCTCTTCCCTCTCCCTTTCCCCTCGCCCAACGCCGTCTACGTACAATACAAATAGTACTCCCGCAGGCATCCGCCGGCCTTGTGCCTGATCTGCCTCCACCGCTTCTCTGCCCTGCACTGCCCAGCCTCCCTCCCCCCTCTCTGCCTCAAATCCTTCCCAAACAATAGCAATGTTCAACAGACAACCCTCCCACTCCGCTCCTAGCATGTGCCCCCCCTCGCTGCTATCGGTCCCCGAGTCGAAGTCGTCTCTGGCAAGCACCTCTGCAATGAACACTCCTCCACCCACGCCGACTTCGATAACCTCGGCTTCCTCTGCCCAGACCTCTGTTACCCACGCCTCCACCATCAAGAAGCGTTTTTCAGACTCATTGACTGACATTTTTGCTCTCGGCTCCTTGCACAGGCGTAGGCCCTCTCTCCAGCAAGGTCCCACGCCCGGGACAACCTCCTCGTCCAGAAATGGGCCCACGAATACGTCAAAATCACGTAGCCGCGCTTCCTCCGCTGCAGCGGCAGGAACACCCACCGGATATCAACCACGCAGTCCGCCTTCGCTGAGTTCGTCGACGTCAATGGCCACGATAGCTTCCACCAGCTCCAGCGGTAGTTTCCGAGGGGGCCTTTCCCGGCGAGATTCGTATACCGACATGGTTATGCGGGGATTTCCGTCGCCTCCTGTGGGTGTGGGTGTTGGCGTGACAAAGGACAATCCCATTGGGGACTCGCCAACCGTGCCTGCCTTTGAGCCAATTAGGATGGTTTCTAGCAGGAGGATCTTGACCGAGAACGATTTGCCCGAGGAGGACGAGGACGAAGACGAAGATACCGATTCCGTTGGCGACATGGAAGACGAAGACGAGGATGACGTTGGAAATGATTTTCATGCAGCGAATAGGGCTGCAGCGGATGTGGGGATGCAAAGGGTTGCAGGGATTACAAGGAAAATATCGGATTCTAAAAGAATAATAAGACCACCCTCTTCAGGTTATAAAGAGTGTGGTGATGATGTTGACGACGACGACGACGACGGTGGAGGCAGCGATGAATATGACGCAGACGAACCAGGCCGGTCGTTGTGCAAGGGCAAACTTGATATCCCACCAGATTCGGACTCTGCCAGCAAGCGACAGTCGTCAATGTCCGCTGCCCCGTCAACTGTATTGAGCTATGACTCTTCGTCGGACGAGGCCTCCACTTCATCTTCATTAAGGTCCGCAGATTCCAGGTCGCACGGCTCAACTTCAGGCGGCTCCTCAAAAGGTGGGATGGCGGGAACGACAGCCTTCTCACGTACAAAGAAGCGCGGTACGAACACGCAACAGGCGTCGCCACCATCGGACTTGCAAGGGTCGATGGGGTACAATACAACAGCCGCCAGCTCGTCCATAGCTGGGTTGCTGGATAGCCAGCCGTCTTCACGAGCTCAGAGTGTTGGTCCATCCCGTTCTGCGACTGCTTCTCCTTCCAAATATTCCACCAGATCTAAAGGCCAGTCTAGCGGCGGTCTTGAGGTTCCCGGAGCTGCTTCAGTAGCTTCTTCGACGGGTTCAAGACTGTCGTCTCTGGCAGGTCAAACGGCTGCGCAAATGCATAGGCCCGGATCGCGCTCCATCTCAACAACGGCCATTAATACCATTGCCCGTTCTGATAGTAATTCCTCGGCCACTAGTACATCCACGGCGCCTCAAACTGCGAAAACTAACCCAGCATCGTCGACCTCGTCTTCGACCGTAAGCCGCCAGCAGAAGATCATCGTTGGGCGAGAGAGGAAGGACTCAGCCACGAGAGTGCCGCTACACACAGCCGTGACAAGAAGGTTAAAACATCAGCTCTCGATGGAGCCGCCATTACCTAATCCGGACTCAGGTCCCAAGGTGGCACCTGCTCCAGCGAGTGGGATGTATTGGTACAAAGCGTATGTACATGGGCGGGAGAATACGCCGTTGAGAGCTCATACGTGCACAATTATCGGGAGCAATATATATGTATTTGGCGGATGCGACTCAAGGACTTGTTTCAACGATTTACACGTTTTCGATGCCGGTTAGTATTGTATCTCAACGCCACGGTAGCAAAATATCTAAAACACTTGCTTATTTATATTGTCTTGTCAGATTCCATGTCGTGGTCAAAACCTCCCGTGTACGGAGATATACCTCCGCCTCTCCGCGCAATGACCACGACAGCGGTGGGAAAGAAACTCGTGATATTTGGTGGCGGTGACGGCCCAACTTATTACAACGACGTTTACGTCTTCGACACGGTAACAAATAAATATACCCGCCCGCGAATTTACAGCGGCCCCCAACCGTCCCGGAGACGAGCACATACAGCATGTTTGTATAAAAACGGTATCTACATTTTCGGTGGCGGAGATGGAGTCCGGGCTCTGAATGACGTATGGAGACTCGATGTTTCGGATCTGACAAAGCCGTCGTGGAAGCTGATTTCCCCGGCAACTTCGGTACGACAACCTATCTCAGCTGCGACTTCTACAACCTCTTTGGTCACCGCCGGATCGGAGGGAAGAAACGGCGTCAAGGAGCTAGTGAAGGAGCAGGTGAAGCCTACCGCTAGAGGATACCACACTGCAAACATGGTTGGATCAAAATTAATTATCTTTGGGGGGTCCGACGGCGATGAATGTTTTCGAGATGTGTGGGTCTTCGATGTCGATACAAACGTCTGGAAATGTGTTGGGATAAAGGTGTCGTATCCACGATTGAGCCATACAGCGACGATCGTTGGAAGTTATTTGTTTGTTGTTGGCGGACACGACGGCGTGGAGTACTCCAGCGAGGTTTTGTTGTTGAATCTTGGTATGTCTTTCTCGCGGTTTGTGACGGGAAATGCGCGGCTAACGAAGGATTGGCGGTAGTCACGATGCAGTGGGATAAGAGAAAAGTTTACGGGATTCCGCCTAGTGGGAGAGGATACCATGGTGCGGTGCTGCACGATTCACGGTTGTTCGTGATTGGAGGATTCGATGGGTATGGTTTTCTTGCCGCGGGAGTGGGCGTTGGATGAGAGCTGACGTGGGTAGACATTCGGTGTTTAACGATACCTTCATCCTCGAGTTGGCGGTTAGCAGTTACTACTCTCAGATTTCGCACTTCACTATCGAAGTCTAATTCCGGCATCGCCACGATTGAGCGTATAGTACATTATTAATGATTATGAAAGATGGGAAACGATGTGATGGATATTTGTCATCTTTTTTCTTTTTTTTTTTTCTTTTTTTTTTTTTTTTTTTTTT
>JABYPW010002207.1:0-12034 GCA_016880775.1 Phymatotrichopsis omnivora | reverse complement strand
TTTTTTTGATTGTTTTGAGGGTTTTCATTCGTTCAAGGTGTTGACGCCTACTCTGTCGTGAAGTGACTATTTGTGGAACTTCGCCTTATATGTCACAGTAACATGTTTGTGGATATACATCTGCATCCCAACTTATTCGAAATTTTTCGTGTACGAGACACATGTTTATAGAAGAGACAAGAGTGGAGATCGCTTAAAGATATAAAATCCGTGTACGAATAAGTGAAGGAGTTGTTGGTGAGTATGTAATATATATAATGGCTATTTTCCCTATTTAAACGGCAGTTTGTGCGAATGCTAAGGGAAGTCAGCCCTAAAGAAAATAAAATGCAGCCACACGTATGAATCACATTTACATGTGACGCGGGATATTTATACGGTTGCTTGGACGAACTTATAATCTTGATTGTCAAACCGTATCCGCAACAACAAAAAAATAACCACTAGCAAATATCTGAAAATCACACTTTATCTTATTATTTGCCTCAAAACCCCTCTCTCCTTCCGTTTCTACGTTTATTTCTTTATCATTTATTTATTTATTTATTTATTTTCTTTCGTTTTGACTTCACACCACCCTTCGGTTGTCTGGTTCTAGGCGATTCAAGAATATAACAGAAGAAGAACTTCAGAAGGTCTTTGCAAAACAATATGAAGCTCAAACGCTTGCTGCTGCAAAGCGCAATTTGCGTGTGAAGCAAACAAATTCATTAGATAAGGCAAGCGCAATTTAGAACAGCAATACAAGGTTAAAGCTTCACCGAATGCGGACACCAGTAACGACCAACCCAGATCTCAGAATGTAGCCACAAGAAAGGGAAATGTTCGAAGGTAAAGGGATCAATTCAGGGTTTTGTTAAAATAAATAACGTTTCATTGCTTGTGACTACTTTTTTTTTTTTTTTTTTTTTTCAACTAGCTGTCGCTTTGTGTATTTCTTGTGTTATCTTTCGTACGTCTTTCGTTGCCATGTTTGCGTTTTAACATTTTAGTGTGGGCTTTTCTTCGTTGTACTTGCTTCAATAATCTTCATAAGCAGCGCCACACGAATACCATCCAAGCTTTCATTTGTTATTTTCTCGCTTTTATTTATATTTTGCTTCGGAGTATTCTGTTGTGATTTTATGTTGTCGGTTTAATCAACCTTCACGTTTGCCATGTTCTTGCTTGAACTATAAATAAACTCACCTTCGATGGCAGTAGAAATGGCCATTAAAACCAGACCATTGAATAAATGAATCTCCGCTGTGAGATTATTAAAATTTATGTCCTAAGAAAAACCTTTTAAATATTTTATTATTCTCACTTTGAAACTCCTCCACTACTGTTTTTTTTCCTTTATTTTCCCTTTTATACAGAGTAAACTTCCTTTTCTTTACCTTTTGGACTTCCTTATTTTTTTTTCGTTATTATTCCTATTAATCCGCGTCAATTTTTGTCTATTTTCTCCGCACTCAAAAGGGATCAGAAGAAAGAACAAAAAGAATTTTTTTTTTTTTCGCTTTAAATTCCCTATTTTCTTACTTCATAGAGCCTCGCACCTAATAATTCAGTCTCTTGGTCCGACAAAATATACCTGAGTCTCAAAACAACTGACCCCACCTGTCCCTTGCGTCAATACAGTGTCCCCCTTCCCTGCCGGCCTCGATCCATGAACAGTGCATTCATGGCGGTTCCTCCAGCCGTACTCAATGCTGCAGCTTTCTCCCATGTAAGGTTCTCTGGATCTCTATGCAGCAATTCTTCTTTAATTACCCTATACTCCGCCAACCCACCATGCACAGATCCCCCACCCCATCCACCGCTGTACCTATTCAAATCCCTCTGATCGAATCCTTCAATCCATGATTCCTTTGGCAGAAGGATAACCTTATCCCCAAATTTCCATTTATTTCTGTGTCCAGAGAGTGCCGGAGAAAGTTCCACGAATTTCCGGCGGCGTCACTGCATGGGATAGTACTGGGGTCGGCAGCTATCACGGCGTAGCGTGGAGAGTAGGTTAGGAGGAGAAGGTCTCGGTATACGTAGTTTAGCGCTACGGCTTTAACACGGATAAGAACGTAACCAGAAATTGGAGAGAGAGTCGGGGTAAGGAGAGTTTTGATGACGAGATTAGATAGGGAAGCTGGGGAGCCGATGGGAACGTCGGCGATGTTACGTTAAAGCTAGTAAGCTTCGTAGGTCTTCCCGTGGTCCTTTTTTTTTTTTTTTTTTTTTTTTTTTTTTGTAAATTGGTATGGAAATTAAGGCTCTTTGGAATGTTTGTTATGATATCCGAGAGCGATGGACTAAAAACACGGAGGAATGTAATATTATATATTTTTGCCTTCTTTTGGAGCATTCCTTTCGTACACAGACTTTGCGAATAGTTGCATAGATATCCAAAACACCAGTGTAAACCGCGTTTTTCATAAATTTATATACCATCTTAACGCCTTCAGTACTTCCATTTTTACGATCACTATTATTAGAATAGGTAACTTCGTATCATATAAACCCTTCTCCGCTGTGCCACAACATAACATCAAATGTCGCGATCGTGTTAGAAATCAATTCAATTTGTCATTCAGGCAACCATTCGTGATCATAACCTTTGGTGCGAAGTCGGCAAAACCCCCACATTTAGGAAGAATAAAAACAGACACGATTCGTTGCTCATTTGCTCCTCCTGTCCTGTTACCATATTTTTCGTGTCTCTAGTAAAAGTACATATCGAGCGTATCCTTCGGCGTCTGTGTTGAGTATCTCCCGAGAGTGCAAACTTCCATATTACTATTATTCCGCCATCTCACACCAGTCCCGATAATCGCATTAGCCCAACCGAATAAGACCCGCAACCTCATCGTGAAAATCTCTTAGGGCCAATCCAATTATACAAATCTCTTCCACCCAAAAATTCATTAACTAAAAGCAAGAGGAAAAGAAAGAAAGAAAGAAAAAGAGAAAGAAAGAAAGAAAGACAAAAAGAACAAACAATATCTGCCGGGGTAAGCCTCCGATAATGGAAGTGTCCGGAAGTAAGCAAACCAGAATCGGCTCTCTTCTGAACCGAGATTCTGAATATATAAGGTGACTTTAGGAATAAACAAAAAGCAGGAATGAAATTTGAAATCTTTAAAGGCAATGCGTTTTTTTCCTTTTCTCTCCCAAATCCCTGTCTCGCCATGGCTGGCCACCGATGCATACCGATTCACCACGCAACCTAAAAGCATTAATCAATACGCTGAGCCTATTTTTAATCGGAAATTATGAATTTTTACCTTTTCCATCCTGAATGCCTACAACAACAAAGCCACAACACCGACAACACCCGCCGCCACCACAGCCCCACCCATACCTCTCTCCAAAGCTGCACCACCTGTATAAGTCGGCACTGGCGGTGCAGTAGTGCTCATATTGCCCCTCATAGTCGGCTTCACAAACGGCTTCATGGATTCGGTATGCATATAGGTCGGGTAAGTCGGGCAATCATGCTTACACTCAGTACTAGCCGAAGGCTTACCGGTTCCTATCGGCGTCCACACCGACTTAGAAGTAGCATACGTCGGCATGGCAGACGGGCTAGAGCTTTCGTAAGTCGGCTCGTACGTGGGGAGATAGGTCAAGGTGACGGTAGTCGGTTGAGGACCGCAATGATCGCAAACGGTCACGGTGGTGGTGTAGCCGGGAGGGATATGTGACGCCGGGCGAACAGTGGGACACGCGGTGGGACAGTATTCGGTAATGGTATGTGTCTTTTGGCACATACCGTGCTTACAGATGGCGTCGTAGACAGTCGTATAGCAGGTGCTGTAGGCCGCGGTAGTAGGTTTGAGGACTGGGTAGACTGTCATAATGGTGGTGATGGTTGCCGTGCTGGTAGCCGTTCGGCTCACAGTTTGCTTTGCTTCTTTGGTGGGCTTGTACTGGTGAGTGGCCTTGTGTATAGTAGGTTTGTACTCATAATCGTAGTCCCAGTCGTTTTCGTAGTCATCCGGTCCATAATAATCGTCGTCGTAGTCGTGGCCCTTTTTCCCAGCGGCAGAGACGCTCGCTGCAGCGACGACGAGGGAGAATAACGTAATGAGTGAGGAACGCATTTCTTTTTCTTTTTTTTTTTTTTTTTTTTTTTTTTACCACGTTTGTAGTTGCAATTTTTTAAACTGACGTAGCGAAACGAATGTTGATTGGCTAATGTCCAATATAATTAACAATAATAGCTGAAAGAGTGACTGAAGGAAACAAAAAGATACTGGCAACTTGAAGAATGATGGTAGGGTGGTCCAAGATGTGGAGCTGCCTTCCAGTTTATATGCAAAACGAACATAGGGAGAAGATGCACCGTTCGAGTGTATTTCCTCTTCACGTTTTTCGATTAGGAAGTATATCCATTCCCGTGAGCTGTGATTATGGAAGGTAGTGCAGTAAAAAAAAAAAAAAAAATTACTATGCAGGTACCATAATTCCTTCAAGATTCGCGGGAACGCGCATTAGATTCCCAAGCAAGGAGGGAAAAACAGCAACATTGCAGTTGCACGGGGGGTGTTGATGCCATTCTGCAACTCATTGTGAAGCAAAAATCACAAATTGCTCCGAGGTATGAACGCGATATGTAAGGGGAATTAGACCCAGTTGAACGAATGTTGCAAGAGTTTCCTCAATTTCAGAAAACCAATGCTCGTGAAGAATTTAGATATATATCACTGTAATCCCAACGTGTGCTCTATCCAAGGGTAAATTTTCCCTCCCTGCAACGGTGACGTTCATTGCTTCCGCGCTCGTGCAACAGCGAGCCAACAAAATTGATGGGGAGATTTTATAGTAAGAGATTTATGCATTCACGTGAACGCAACGGCCTTAGGAGAAAAATTCCGATTGGCACGTCGAACGTTAAACGTAATCGAGACCTCCGTTAGTGGTTGCGGGCACGGAAATCGCTGTTCCAAATTCGTTGGCGATCTCCGAGATTTTGATGAAAGCAACTGAAAATGATTACCTTTGGCGGCAATTGAAATTCTAGAGCGTCTATTCCAGTCCCACCGTTTAAAATCAACACTTGAATTTCGAGGTTGTGAACAAAGGGACCAATATTTCACCCATATCATCTGACTATCCTAAATCGACAGTGTTCCCAACACAGCTGACGTTGGTGTTCCGCCAAACATCGCTCTAAATTAAGCATATCAAGGTCCCTGTTTCGTCCGGTTCAGGTTATTCCTTGGGTGCTGCCTCGTGGGAAAGTCTCGGAAATGCTTGGCCCTCATGTCCTTGCATAGGGGTTAATTCTCGCTACCAAGATATACTATCTCTAAGGGGCAATCATCCTCGTTTGGCATGCAAATAACGGTTATCGTTTCTCGTGCTACAGGCATTGCAGAGAAAATCGAGTAAAACAGCGTTCAATGACCGCCATTTAAACCAAAGCGTGTACACTAACATTACAACCACACGACGGGGTATGAGGGCCGCAGGCTGGAAACGTCACTTCTTAATTGCTCGATGTCCGAAGGAACGTGCGGATATTTGTTGGTATGAACTGTGTGTATCCCTAGACAGCTCCAGATCTAGCATTCCAAAAGCCAATACCTTCTTCCTTTCCTTCGGTCACTATTGTACGGACAGGGCGTGTACATCCAATTAAGGACAAAGACATAGTCACATACATAGGAGCAATACTCGCTAAGCGACGTCAGGGTAACCTTCATACGGCCCCAAAAGCCAATACCAATATATTATATTCCCGTTTACATCCCATCCCCTCCGGCGGGGCCCCAAAAGCCAATACCATTGTTCTCACCTCTGCAATAGTTTTCCATCGCTTTATGGCGGCGAACCCCCGCCGCAACGAATTAACCGAAGAAATTCTATCAGGGTGATTGCTCCTGAATTCACAGATTCATTTCTTCCCGTCAATTCAACGGGTAAAATTTCGCTACTCATGTCTTTAGTAGCTTCTGCTGTCGGAACATCAGGAACTTTACCCCTTCACCAATGGCCATGAGAAAATATAGAGGCGATAGACGGCAATGTAAGGAAATATGCAAAAGCTCACAAATGAAACACGAGGCGTGAGTAACAACTCAATAATGGAGGTACAAGTTAATCACATAACGTTGGTGGATGCTGTCTGACCCTAGTCTAGGCCATGATCGTACCTAAGCGATCTAATCTACCTCCCTTTTTGGAATACCCGTAAGAACCTTGAACAATGTGTTTATTTCAGCGGAGAAAGCACAAATCCAGGTTCGGCAGATTTGGTGCATCACCGACATTGCTTCTTGATGAATTGGCATCTCGGAGTAATCACTCATTACCTCGCTCACCGGTTGTCGGATAGATGGAATGCCGTCCTGTTCGGTAAAAATATGCGCCGACGGGGCCTGTCCGAATTCCGGCGGCGTGGTGGCCAGCCTCGCCACAGGAAGTGCATTGGATCAAGTACATAGGTGTTCCTCCACCGCAAACCTCCCATTACTAACAACGGCAGTGTTGATATTTACGAACAGTGCACGCAATCCTCAGAACAGGAACGGCTCCAAGGCTGGTTATGCGTCTCTTCGTAAGGATCTCTGGCTACACTATCGCGACACATTGCCACCCTCGAAGTCTTGCATTGACCATCTGTCGACAAACCTCAAACAAAGCCCGTCACGACCATAACTGACTGACCAAGCAATCTCATAAGCACCATGGCATCGGTGATTATAAAGCACCACGGCATCGGTGATTATAAAGCACCACGGCATCGGCGACTACAAAAGCACCGACATGGGACTACATGTACGTAAGCACTAACGGCTAGCACGGCAACTTCCACTTAGCATCTGGTATGTGCGGCTTTAGCCGAGGGACCTCGTGCAGCACACCGCCGCTGGGCAGACAAGTGCAGCTACATGGGCAAGTAAAAAGAAAAAAGACCCATAATGTAATGAGAAGGATGCAGGCATGCGCCGGTACTCTACTATGTACGCGGCTGTGAGTTTCCCGCCTTCTAACTTTTCGACTACGTATTATACTTGTACATTGAATGAATATTTCCTATATTCCCAGCGACGACTGCGCACATCTCTCAACGTGAATATAACAGGCGTTCACTAATGCTTTAGCTCGAAAGCCTTGCTTACAATTTTTCAGCTTACGATAAGATACTGAGTCAATTGGAGGTACGTTGTGGACGGAGAATAACTACATGTACGTGTCGGTGGAAGATACTCCTTATCTCCGAGAAAATCCCGCCGTCACTATAAAAACCACGTCACAGAAAAAAACATATTTCAATTAAACAATTGTAACGTATGGTTTAGGCATTAGGCGAAAAAAAAAAAAACCATTCTTCAAAGCTACGTTTCTGCAAATTTTCCACCGCCGGCCTCACCTAACTTCCGCGAGCTCTGCAAAACTGGCTTCCCGAAACTCCGCTTCCCTCCCGGAAGCTGCAGCTCCGCTTGCGCAAGCCAGCGCAAATCGTCCAGTTCAAAATGAGGCTATCGTTCCAAGCGAGAAAAATATGCCCTCGTCGACGAACTCGAAATCTTCGTCCTTGAGCTCGTCTGCCAATGCACCCAAAGGCGAGCTAGATAAATCGGCTACTCCAGCGTTGGAGGGGATCGACGCGTTAGAAGAAGGCGCTGTAAAGACGGAGAAGAAGCAAAGCTTTTGGAGAAAGAAACGGGAATGGAATCCGCTAAGGTGGAGAGAAATTCCGCCGGTGCCTACGGAACGCATCGTCAGCGCGGAATCTACAGCAGGGCCATGGGGAAAGCTAACGTTTAGCTGGATGGGACCTTTAATGACGGTTTGTTGTTGCTAATCCTTTTTTTTTTTTTTTTTTTTTTTGAAAAAAAATTTTCCAACTTTAAATATATTTTGTGGTATACATCACAAAAGAAAATTGAAGCTAACATTGCAAAAGACTGGTTACCTCCGTCCACTCGAATCTAATGACATCCCCCTCGTAGCTCCCAACCGTAGCGCCCATTTAATAACCGACAAGCTCCAGACCAGCTTCAACATCCGCCGGGAACGTGGCGACAAATACCCGCTTCTTTGGGCCCTCAACGAAGTTTTCTTCCAGGAATTCTGGATCGGAGGTGCATGCAGACTCGTCGCCGACATCCTTCTGGTCATGGCGCCATTCCTGCTGAAATACATTATTCGCTTCGCAGTGGAGGCATATACTGCTTCGGCTCGAGGACTTCCAGGCCCCGACGTCGGCCACGGTGTCGGCCTCGCATTCGGCATTGCATTGATGCAAGTATGCGCTTCGGTGTGCGTCAACCAGTTTATATATCGCGGGATGATGTGTGGCGCGCAAGCGAGAGCGGGTTTAATCAGCATGATATTTTCAAAATCCTTAAGGATATCCGCGCGAGCGCGTGCAGGGGGAGATTCTGGGGCCTCCCGGGAGAAGGGGGGTGCCGGCGAGAGAAAAAAGAACGGGGATGGGAAAAATAAAACTCCGGACACACAAGGCGCCGGCTGGTCCAACGGAAGAGTCGTGAATCTTATGGGAACGGATTCGTATAGAATCGATCAAGCTTGCTCCTGGTTTCATATCCTGTGGACTTCACCCATACAGATCTTGATCACCCTTGTTCTCCTGTTAGTCAATATTTCGTATTCGGCGCTTGCGGGGATTGCATTGCTGTTTGTCGGCATTCCGATACTGTCTTGGGTTGTTAAGATACTTGCGCAGCGTCGAAAAGAGATGAACCGGATCACCGATAAAAGAGTGGCATTGACCCAGGAAATCTTGATGGGTGTTAGGTTTGTCAAGTATTTTGGCTGGGAGAGCAGTTTTCTAGAGCGATTGAGGAAGCTTCGGTCAGAGGAGATCAGCGCTGTGCAGTTTTTGTTGGGTGTTAGAAGCGGTGTTAATGCCGTGGGAATGGTAATTGTTGTCCCTTACTTCGCCGATTCACACTCCACGCTGAGAAATGGATTGGGTTGGCTAATGATGATCCACTAGTCGCTCCCAGTATTTGCTTCAATGCTGGCATTTATCACCTACTCCTTGACGGATAATTCTTTAGACCCCGCCTCGGTCTTTTCTTCGCTGGCGCTGTTCAACTCTCTCCGTTTGCCGCTCAACCTTCTTCCGGTGGTCATCGCGCAGAACATCGACGCCTGGGTATCAATGCAGCGACTCCAGGAATATTTC
The DNA here is from genome assembly GCA_016880775.1 of Phymatotrichopsis omnivora. NCBI lineage: Eukaryota > Fungi > Ascomycota > Pezizomycetes > Pezizales > Rhizinaceae > Phymatotrichopsis > Phymatotrichopsis omnivora. Next base: position 2,895 of record JABYPW010002207.1, on the reverse strand, counting down.
CTCGCCGAAGAAATCACAGACGACACCATCATCGAAGATTCTCCCGACTATGCCATCGAGATCATAAACGGTGGATTTGTCTGGGAACGATCTTCCAACGATGCCGAAAAGGCCGGCGACGAAAAGACCCGAGCGGAATTGAAGAAAAAAAAGCGGCCGAAGAAAGATAAAAAGGAGAAGAATTTCGAGGAGAAATTCGAGGCTCCCAATGCCGAGACTGCAACGATTTCAACAGAGGTCACAGAAAACGACATCTTTACACTTAAGGACATCCAACTTAAAGTCGGCAAACACGAACTCATCGCCATTGTCGGCAGTGTGGGAAGTGGGAAAAGCTCGCTCCTTGCGGCGTTAGCTGGGGATATGCGGAAGACAGAGGGAGTCATCAGGAAGGGTACCAAGATTGCATATTGTCCGCAATACGCATGGATCCAGAATGCCACCGTCAGGGAAAATATCATCTTCGGCAAAGAGTACCACGAGGACTGGTATGCCTCCGTCGTGGAAGCATGTGCACTCCAACAAGACCTCGATATGTTGCCGAACGGGGACGCAACCGAAATTGGTGAACGCGGAATCACGGTCTCCGGTGGGCAGAAACAGCGATTGAATATCGCCCGGGCAATATATTTCGACGCCGACATCGTGCTGATGGATGATCCGCTTTCGGCGGTGGATGCGCATGTTGGACGTCATCTTTTTGACAAAGCTATTTGCGGACTGCTGAAGGATAAGTGTAGGATCCTTGCCACACATCAGTTGCATGTCATTAATAAGGTTGACCGGGTCGTCTGGATGGAGGAGGGACGAATTGAGGCCGTGGGGACGTTCGACGAGTTGATGGAGAAGAACGAGGCATTTGCGAAGATGTTAGGGGAAATTGCTACGGAGACGAAGGAGGAAGAGAAGGAGGAAGAGGGAGATATTGAGGATGAGGAAGAGGGAGATATTGAGGATGAGGAAGAGGATGAGAAGCAGCCCGCCAAGAAACCTAAGATTAACGGCCAGGCGAAAGGCTTGATGCAGGCGGAAGAAAGAGCCGTGAAAGGCGTTTCGTGGAAGGTATATGAGGCATATATCAAAGCTTCGGGAAGTATCTTGGTGGCACCAGCGGTGGTGCTTTTACTGGTGCTAGGACAGGGATCTAATATCATGACCACGCTGTGGTTGAGTTACTGGACCAGCGACAAGTATAATCTGGCCAACGGCGTATACGTTTGTGCCCCCAATCCCCTCTTATTTTCGAGCGAATCACCGGCTCCGAATTATCTTTATTCTCCTGCGAAAGTGATGGCTAACCTCTTAATGTTTTAGATTGGAATATTCGCGGCATTGGGAGTAATGCAAAGTTTCTTCGTGTTCGCATTCGCATTCTCCCTAACGGTTGCCGGGACGAAGAGCAGCAAAATACTCATGCAGATAGCCATGAAGAGGACACTTCGAGCGCCAATGTCCTTCTTCGATACAACTCCCATTGGCCGAATCGTGAACCGGTTTTCCAAAGACGTAGATGTAATGGACAACAATTTAACAGATGCGATCCGGATGTACTTTTTCACCTTATCCAGCGAGTTTCTCCCTCCCAATTTCATCGCGTGCAACTATGCTAACTAGAGAAATAGTTATCCTGGCGGTGTTCGTTTTAATCATCGTCTACTTCCACTACTTTGCCATCGCCCTCTTCCCACTCGCAGGATTGTTCCTATTCGCAGCTTCATACTACCGTGCTTCAGCACGCGAGGTAAAACGCCACGAAGCAGTCCTGCGTTCGGTGGTGTTTGCAAAGTTCGGAGAAGCCCTCAGTGGAACGGCTTGTATCCGGGCGTACGGGCTACAGCAACGCTTCGTGGATGAGATCCACAAATCCATCGACGGGATGAACAGCGCCTACTACATCACCTTTGGAAACCAGCGATGGTTAAGTTTACGACTTGACGTTATCGGAAATCTCTGTACGTTCACCCTTATCCTTCCCCTATACCCAAACAGAGCACAACTGACAAAACCCAGTGGTCTTCACCACCGCCATCCTCGTCGTCACCTCCCGCTTCCACGTCAACCCCTCCATCGCCGGTGTGGTCCTCTCCTACATCCTCCAAATAGTAATGATGCTCCAATTTATGATACGGCAGCTGGCCGAGGTCGAAAATGCCATGAACGCAACGGAGCGCATCTGTTACTACGGCACCGAACTCCCCTCCGAGGCACCCCTCCACCAGGGCGCCGTCCACCCCTCCTGGCCACAATCGGGCGAAATCGTCATGAAGGACGTCGAAATGCGATACCGCGAAGGATTACCGCTGGTGCTACGAGGCCTGAGCATGCACATTCGCGGCGGCGAACGAATCGGTATCGTCGGCCGCACAGGCGCCGGCAAGAGTTCGATTATGAGTGCGCTGTTCCGATTGGTGGAGCTCTCTTCTGGGAAGATTGAGATTGACGGTGTCGACATTGCTACTATCGGCCTTCATGACTTGCGCTCCAAGTTGGCAATCATCCCGCAGGATCCCACGCTGTTTAGAGGCACCGTTAGAAGTAACTTGGATCCGTTCGGGGAACACAGTGACGAGGTGCTGTGGTCCGCGCTGCGCCAGTCGTATTTGATATCCCAAGACCCGAGTGCAGCGGCGCAAGAGGCTGGGCGGGTCACGTTGGATGGGGTTGTGGAGGAGGAAGGAATGAATTTCTCGCTGGGGCAGCGGCAGCTGATGGCGCTGGCAAGAGCATTGGTACGAGGGAGCAAGATCATTGTTTGCGATGAGGCGACGAGCAGTGTGGATATCGAGACGGATAGGAAAATTCAGATGACAATTCGGACTGGGTTCAAGGGGAGGACGCTGTTGTGTATTGCACATAGGCTGAGGTTTGTTTTTCGCTCTTTTACCTATCTATGAT
>JABYPW010002206.1:0-12036 GCA_016880775.1 Phymatotrichopsis omnivora | reverse complement strand
TGGCCCACTGATTTCTTGATGCCAAATTCTTGGTTGGAATTGTATTTACTACAAATGCCGGGACTTTTCACCAAGGAAACTCAGGTTGTGGAGTCCAGTATATATTGGCATTCAGGCCAGCCAATGCGATCGCGGGAAAACTCCGACTTTGTTTCTCAACATTGGTATCAGCAATCGCTTTTAAGAGCAGTGGAGAGCTTTTGCGTCGTGTTTCGCTCCATCCTTGATCACGATGGAGCGGTTACAATGCCGCCCGGAAATCTTGAACCTAAGCCTTGGCAATACCTAGCCCGGCGCCTTAAAGGTTTCTTCGCCGTAACCATGGCTAATTTCAGGCTAAAGTCGCCCCTACTATCTCCGATGTCCATGGATGTTAGTAGAGTTTTGAAAACTGTACAAACGGTTCGTCAATTATTACCAATATCTTTGATAGTTTATGCTATAATATAAAAGCTTACATTTATCCACAGACTGTTGCCCGTTTGTCAGTGGATGTTGGCTATTGGGAGGGGCTTCCTCCTCAGATACTTACAGCAGAACTTTTCGAAATGTTCAAGCAATATAATGGAAAAGACTTTCTACTCATCGTTACCGAAGAAGGGGGGCCTTCGCGCGCGTTCTCTGGATTACACGAGCTGGGTGTCTCTACGGTTTCTATGGATAGCATTTGGTCGTCAAGGCCAAAGAGAACCGGAACATCCGTTCTTGTGAGCAACACCAAATCCCAACTAAACAGCGATTACTCAGAACAAGAGAAACGGGCCGCAGAAATTATACAAAATTTCTGTGACATGTGCTATCCAAAGTTTCCACAACGGCGAGAATTTCACGCATCACCTATCGGAAAAATACATGTTTTCATTCAAAAACTACGCGAGAAAATATTGAAGAAGGACTTACGTCTGAGGGAAAGGCTTAAGCGAACGATTTTGCTGATTCACGACGGTACCGAGATGTGTCAACGCGTGAAGAGCCTCGAAGAACGATTCCAGGAGATCCAGAAAATTTCGAAGAAGCAGCTTGAGAATAAAGCATTGAGAGCCGACCAATTGGAAACCTTACAGATTTTGTGTGAAGAGTTACCTGAGATTAAAAGTGCCATTCGTAAGGAGGTCACGATATATACAGAGAGGAATGAGAAGTGGCTTGATTGGTCACCTAGAGAATTGAAAGTGGAACATGGCAAACGAAAGATTTCTTGGATAAAATTGAGGCCGAGTTGAATCAAAGGGCGGAGGATCTTGAGGATATTTGTAAGGCGGAGCGGGAAGAAGTTCATCGTATGCCGAAGTGAGAAATTTTTTTTGTGATGCATTTGTCTATTTTGTGAGTCTCGAGTTTGTTTTTGTCTTCAGTTTTTTCCGGTTTCTCTGGCTTTGGCTCTACCTTGTTTGTATGCTCGCATGATTTTTTTCTAAACCAACGCCAAGTTGTACTGTTGAACGTGTTGCTTCCATTATACTCCTTTCCTTCATCCAGAAAACATCATTATCATAGCCTTTCAAGGGTAACTTCCTTAATAGATGGAAGGATGAATTCTTTTTTGACGTTGAACACTCTAGTAGTCTTACATGGCTCTGCAAAAACGCGAAATAAGTTCCATTTTATAATATGCAGATCTCCCTAAATCGGCACCTTTAGGCAAGAAACCATATTTTATCTTGTTTCTACATACACAATTTATTTTTTCGCTTCTTATACCATATGGATAGTGCGAGGATATTTACGCTATAAGTTGATGAAAACTTGACATCCTGCCATAACATGTAGCAGTTACATGCACTATGGGTCGTGTTCTGCCCAAAATAGGCATCAGATCGTTGGCCTAGTACTTTAGTCTGTGACAATGCAGGAATCTCCACTGACGTGAGTTGCTTTTGGCCATCTAGGCTCTCTGGAAGTATGCATTTCGGATACCCGCGCAGCACAGTTTTGAGGGGAGTCACTGGATTGGAAATGTGTTTTCCCTGGTAATACCATGTGATTTCTAAACTAGAGAGATTGTTACAAAGACTGGAAAACACAGTTGATATCCCAGACATTCGCAGCTGCATCCAATTTGCATACCTGTATCATGTCTCGAATGATGTAGCACCGCCGCACTGGCACCGATGAGCTTATAAAAGTTCCAAAGCACTAGTCTCTCCCCCGCTCCTCCTCTTCTTCCGCCCGAACAAGACTGGATTTAAGCCAATCAACTTTTGAGAGACAATATCGGAACAACCTGTTGGAAAGGGCGTCCCGGCGTATGAACAAGGAGGAGCGAATCGGGCGACTAGGAATGTGTGGGCAGGTTAGGGGGAAGCGGAGGAGCGGAAGGAGGTGATCTGCGTACGCGGAAGTTGGCTATATAAGGGGGCGGATGGGCGTGTTTCTTTCTTTCTTCTTTTACTCTTCCAGTCTGTTTATATTCTATGTACGATACCACCAAGAACTCTCTTCTTATTCAACACAGCCTATTATGTTTATGGAGAACTGGCTAGAATTTCTAACTCGGACTCGTATTTCCTATATTATTTTTTCAAGTGAGCAAACGGGTTTTGGGTGGTGGGCTGTGGGCTATTGGATCTCAACCCCCAGCAACATCCCACCTTATAAATTACATACATACCATTCCACCCTGCGCAAACTTCATCCTCAAATTTTGATATTTTTCGGACCGCTACGAGTGCCACTAAATGCTAAATTTACCCTTGTCCCCTCTTTCCTTCTCTCACCTGTACATGTACATGTACATGTACATACAGAAAACCGTGGTCAGATTATATTATTTTGCTGGCACGAACGGCATCTTCGCCACAACTCCATTTCAGACTTTACCCCTGATTCCAATTTCTGTACCGCAGTTGTGGAATCCATTCTTGATATAGCCCGGCGGGATGTTTTCGTCCAGGGTCGGCGAGGGATGGCTATCATAAGCCGGAAATAATAGAGGGAACTGCACGTACTATTGAGAGAAAATCTTGTCAAAGTAAGTGACTGAAGAAACGTATCCAAAATGAGAAATGATATGTGTCACTGTGCCCTGTGGGTGACACCCCAGAGAAAGAGGATAAATATGTACATGTAGAACAAAATTGTTCCCGGGAAAACTGTAACTGAAGGAGGTATTACCGTATTTGCACCGACTTGGATATTCGCTCTTGAAATGCACTGGATATTGGATCTTACATAGAAAGTTATAAATGTATTTTTCAATTAATTTAATCTTTTATTTATTTCTCTATTTCTCTATTTTTCTATTTATTTATTTTAATAGAAACGTATAACATGGGGCAGGACTGAGAGTTCTGGTTACAATAAAGTTTCATCCGGCCTTTCGTGCTCCTAAACATGCCTAGAATTGAGTTTTTCAGCTTTGCATATGCCTGGCTTTCGCCCACATCATCAGTGGACAGTTTCGGATCATTCGGTACGTCCGCATGAAACATGTACTCAAGTGTGATCGCAACTCTTTCTGAGCCAATAGTTCTGTCTGGTACTTTTTTCCTCAAAGTAACGAGCAGGAAAAGCGCTAATAGGAGCAGAGCAGCCCTGCATCAATGGGCGCTCTGCCATACTTTTTTTTTTTATCAAATTTTATCAGATTGCGATCACTTTTGTGCACACCCGAGTATATACACGTACTAAGGGGCACTAGCTGCAAGCAGGCAAGATCTTCTGCTACATCCGGTCACCGATTTGCTTTCTGGGATGGTAATAAGCTGTACTACAATGGTAGTTAGGCCACCACAGTCCTTGAAATAGTATTGCATTTATGGTATTTTCATGCACCCTCCATTGTTTGCGCGGCTTGCCATTCCGAAAATCTTTGGAGTTCATTGTCTGTTGGGTTTCGCTGCTTGATCAACGACGTCTCGGACTCAACACCAGCAGGACCATCCATTATCAAATTGCCAAAAATATCCTCAAAAATTAAGCTACAATTGCATCATGTCAGCTCGAAGGCCATCTGCTGCAACGGAAGATATCTCAAGCTTTATTTTTGGTTCCGAACAACCCACTGCCACCTTATGCTTGAATATTTACAATAATCTCCTCAGCGATAGCAGCAAACTTTCGGATATTTTCACCGATGATGATACTTTATTCGAGCTTCTTTCGAAATTCGAGGTTTGTACCAAGAGGATCACCCGATTCTTTACTATCGTCAATGAGCGCTCGACAGATTTGGTACGTCAACATCCGCGTACGATGGCCCTACGCAAGGAGATCGTTGAGCAGTTTTTACTACCACTACTCGGTGTTGATTTCGAAATATTCCACTCTCAACCCGCTTTCATGGATTTAATCGCTTCCATTATCCAGTTCAATCTTTCGGTTCACCCGGGGGCTTTGAAAGCCTTGGCGGAGTGCTTAGTAGAGAAAAGGGAATTGCTAGGGTTATTAATTTCCGGACATGGTAGTAGCTCGGTGATGAAAGATTGGATCGCGAAATTCTGCAGCAGCATCAGAAATCCGGAGATTTTTGAATCTTGGACTTCCGCGCTCATTAGTCTTTGCAAAAACTGCAAGAGTGATCACGGAGTATCTCTGGAAATTCATAGATGGTATAATTTGATAGATTTGAAGGAGCATTTGAAAGCTGCACGGAAACAACGTCTAAACAACTCTGAAACCGGAAGAGGAACTCAGAGAACAACTGCAAATATTTCTTTCTCAAGAAACGATCTTGTCCGTTTGAGAGCTTTCGACATCAAACCACCTTCTTCAGAAACTAAGTTAATTTCCGCCCTCGCGAAGCTTGAAAATGATGAGACACTCCTGATAATGCAAAATTTGGCAAATACCTTCCCCTGCAGACGGTGCAATGAGGCCGGGGAAAGACATGCCGTGGAAGCTAACTCCCTGTCATACACCGGAATGGATCTGCCAAGGCAATTTTCAGAGCTTTTTGGTCGGAAGCTGGGAATTTGGAGGGTACATCTTTCTGCGCAGGCTCTGAAAGACTTTAGAGAGTCCTGTTTCGAAGGTAATATTATAAAACTGTTTTATTAATCGATTAATACCATGGTGGCTTCTTGATCTAATAACTGACTCCCGTAAAGGAAATTTTGAGCACATCAAGGAAAAATTAATTCAACTAGCCTCTGGAGAGTGGGACCGCAGGTCACTAGTTCGAGGAGCTGGTAGTAGTGATCAGAGGCACAAGGCTCATGGTACTCTCCGCGAAGCGGTTTTTGGATCCAATGGGAGGATTTTGTGGCAAGTGGATGTCGACTTTGATGAGGATACAAATAACGTAACACAAGTCTTAAAGGGTGAGATATCTTCAATTACATATTTTTAAATAGGACTTAAATCTAACTTTCGATCAGTTTGGAAAATCGGCGATCACAAGGAGGTTTGCAGTTATTCCCCCGATGTCATTATTTATCAGAGTATTGGTATCATTGTGTTCTATTTACTTACCATCTCGAACGATAGATGGAAAAAGCGATAAACAGTGTCCTAAACCTTCAGAAGAACTACTCGGCTGAGCGAATGGATGCATGCAAGCAAACTAACTTTGAGGAATCCAACGGCAGATACATGCCGGTCGAGTTCACTGACGACTCTGTTCTTAAGCTAGAACAGATTGCTAGTGTAGAATCTATGGAGTTTAATTCAGAGGACGAAAAGGCATTGGAAAGTATCTTGCTGTTGAGTGGGTATCACTTAAACATGGTCTATTATAATCTTTCTTTTCGCTTTGCTCATTACCTTCAGACAAATTTTACGCTCTCACGGAAACCGCGGTCGACAATTTATTTTCCAAAAATGCGAATGTAGAATATCCGTTGGTAGTCTCAAAAGAAGAGCTTGACGTCATAAAAGATTTCAAAACCTCGACCTTGGTACTCGGAAGGAGCGGGACAGGTAAAACGACTTGCCTCGTTTATAAACTGATAAGCAGGTATTTGTCGACAAGCGAGATTCAACAAGGAAAGCCACTCCGCCAGGTATGAAATCTTTCTCTAAGTTTTGGAAAATTATTAGTGAAATCTCGATTAACAAGAAAACCTTCCAATAGATTCTCTTAACCCGCTCGCCAATTCTAGCTTATAAGCTCGGTCGTCAAACGAAACGTCTCATTGACACTCAAAAAGGGGATATCACGGACAATGTCGAGGACGATCTGTGGGCCGGCATAGACGATTACGACAAAGAGGTTACCGGTACTATTAAATCGTTGAAAGACGAAGATTTCCCTCTTGTTTGTACCTTTGACCATTTTTTAAAACTATTGGAAAATACAATTAGGTTTGCCACTTTTCTGCAAAAAGATGAAGGTTTACTCAAGATACGTTAGGTACGCAAACCAGAAAGACTTCTCAGCAAAGAGCGGTCTCTTTCCCAATGGCAAAAATGATCATCAGATGCCGGATTCGAACGAGTATGGAAGAAAGTTCGGAAGCAGGTTCCATTCCCGGAAATCACAAGATGTGGACTTCCAAGTTTTCAAAGATGAATATTGGTGCACATTCCCTCGCCACTTGAAAAATAAATTACCGGAAGCATCGGTTTTCATGGAAATAATGGGTGTCATCAAAGGATCGGCGTCAGCAGAAACACAGTTCAAGCCTTTATCAAGGGAGAAATATCAAGCGAAAAGCTTTAAAAGTGCTCCTAGTTTCCATTCCACGGATGAAAGAGGCCTGGTTTACGACATCTACGAGGTATATGAGAAGGAGAAACGCAAGCGCCAAGCCCTCGACAATATCGATAGAGTGATTCCAATATTCCGAGAAATTTCAGAGAATGAATATGTGAAGGCGATAGTGGGAGAAGCTTTAGATGAAATTTATGTCGATGGTAAGGAAAAGAAAACTTTTTAGAAGTTTACATTATGCACTTTTGCTGATTAGAAGCAGAAGTTCAGGACCAAAGGCTATTGGAGATCACGCTACTAGTTAATCTTATCAAAGACCCTCGAGGAATCCATTTTGGTACGTTATCTACTTCTCAATAAGTAAAAAAAAAAAAAAAAAAAAAAAAAAAAAAAAAAAAATTAGTCTGATGATTTTATTCTATAGCCGGGGATACGGCACAATGCATTTCCAAAGACTCTACATTTCGTTTTGAAGATGTTAAAGCTCTTTTGTTCAGAAATTTTTCCCGACTTAGCGCGATAGCAAACGCTCCGGAGCTTGCGAAGCCAAACCTTATAAAATTAGATAAAAATTTTCGCGCACATCAAGGAATTCTTTCATTTGCATCATTCATCATGAACCTATTGTGGACGGGTGAGATAAAAATTTACCATCAAATTGTCTTTCATTCGCTGACAAATCAGAATTTCCGGCGATGGTTGATAAACTACCACCCGAAATTGGAGAATACTCCGGACCAAAACCAACCATCCTAGGTGAATAGGATAGTGGATTATATGGAAAGAAAAGATTTAGCTAATTTTATTGTATAGTCAATTCTGGCTCATTTTTTACGAGCGTTTTACAATCTGTGGAACTTCGTCCGAGGGCATTTGACTTCGGTGCGCAGCAGGTTATAATTGTTCGCGACAAGAAGGACAAAGAGAGATTAAGAGATGATATTGGGCGGGATCGAAAGATCCTTATTTTGACAATACTTGAGAGCAAGGGAATGGAGTTCGATGACGTTTTTCTTCTTGACTTCTTCACAACTAGCCAGTGTCAAAACAGTTTTCTGGCACTAGCATCGCGGAGAAATGCCAATAGGCCAGAAAATTTGGTTAGCGTCGTGTTAGAGCCCGATAACTTATATTGCAAAGCTGATAGATTCATGAATAAAATAGGAACTGTGCACTGAACTGAAGGTATATATCTATTCAGGTTGAACTCAGATGATTTTACCTAACACTTTGGTGAAGCAACTTTATGTAGCTATCACCCGGCCCCGAAGTCGATTGTGGCTTCTTGAGAGTGACCCTTCGAGCATAAAATCCATTAACGAATTGTTGAGAAGAGAACCTGGTCAACCTCTTGTTGATATTGTATTTGTGGAAGACACAGACACGGATGAAAACGTATTGGCATTCGCGTATTCTTAATAAGGTTGGAAATACTAAATTTGTTGGTGCAGGTTCAAAGAATAGTGCAAAAAATATGTTACGGCAGGACTTCAAATTCCTTGGAGTGGTCGACAAGAGGTCGTGAATTTCTTTGTCGCCAGGATTATGAGAATGTTTGACCCCTCTCAACCTGGCATGAAGACACCAAATTAATATAAATTTATGCACAGGCAAAATTCTGCTTCGAAAATGCGAAAGACACTCGAGGAATAGCCATGACTAGAGCTTTTATAGAAGAGCAAAAAGGAAGAACTCACCAAGCTTTGGGTGATGAGGCCGAGTTCAAAGAATGCCTCCGTGAGGCGGCCAGGCTTTTTCGTGATAGTAAATTGCCTTTTAAGGAGGCAACCTGCTATGAAGATCTGGAAGAATTTCTTAATGCGGCAGGTAAACTAACAACCACTCTGAAATCTTTTGCGAATTCGAATTAATTCAAGAAATAAGAGATATTTCTGGCAAACGGTGCATACGAAAAGGCCGCTAGTTTGTTGGAACAAGCGGAACGCTACGAAGAGGCTTCAAACAGTTATATTCGTGCCGGGAATTATGAAGAAGGAGCTGGCTCACTTCACCGAGGATGCCTCTTTGACAAACTCATCTGTTATTTGAACAAGTTGTACTCCATTCTGGTTTGATCAAATTCTTCATTGCGAATTATGGAGTTGACACTGTAAGTAGACATTTTTATTCCATCGATTCGAAAACCCACTCTCGCTACTCCAAATTATGCTACCTCCTCTTGAAACAAGGGAAAATATCTTATCCTGAAACAATGACCATGGAAGCTCTCGGCTCCGAGTCAAAGAAGACCAGGGAAATGGAAAACATTTGGTCATTTGTAATATATCACAACCTTCGTCGGCAGATCCCGCGAACAGAGCTAAATGAGATTTTCAACTTTGTCCAAGCAAGGAGTTTGAGGCAACGGTTATCTTCCGAACCGAAAACGATACTAATACGGAACGAGAAATGGTATCCACGAAATTCGCTAATCCCCGAAATTTCGCCAATGAGAGAATCATGGAAGCAACTTGCACGTACTTTAAACAATTGCCAGGACCAAGCTATCGACTATGAAAACCTTAATTTTGGAAGAAGTTGGATGAAGGCTTTTTTCTCTGTCATTGTAAGTCGTACGTTGCCCATATATCGTGACTACATCTAGCTCATAAGCCATGTCAGGTTACCACAAAAGCGACACATTTCATAGACGCGGCGGAAAAGATATCCGAGCTACCAATCGAGTTTGTAAATGAAGTCACGGATATGATAAAATTGCTTGATACCGACGGGAAATTCGCACCGGCACTCCTGCTTTTTCTAGGCATTTTCCCAGTCTCGAAGAAAGCAGGAACGTACCGGCTTCTTAATTGGTCCCCATTAAATCCTACGTCTGATGGCACTGCCGGAATTTTTGGTACCGCTGCTATTGTGGATAAAGTACGCAAATGGGCATTAGATCGCTTGCACCCGGCGATTACTCAAATTCACATCAAAGCTTTGGAGCTACAGAAAAAGCAGTATCCCCGGAGATGTCATTCCTTTTGGACCACAAGTACGTTTGCCCTTTTGCCCCAAATTGCATATGCACAATTCAATACATGCATATATTACAAAGGGTAAGTAAATTGATAGGAAATAGTGAGTTCTCGAAACATGCAGAGAGGAATCTGTGAATTAACCCGCACCACAATTACAAAAGAGGAATTTTCGAATTTCACAAAGGTTATTTATCTCTATCTACGCTGAAAGTTCTGAGGATTGACAGTGTGAAAAGGATTTACTCCGAATGTGTTCCCTTTACAGTGCTTTTGGTCCCTTGTATAATCTTTACGGAAGACGGCCCGCTATTCTGGACCAAGAATTCGCGGAATCATTCAGTAGTCATCGTATGTTATCCTGCTCGCGTGGCTTACGAACATCAATAACCATACGTATCTAACTTTCAACAACTTTTAGGCCAGATTTGGACTGAGCGTCTAATCGTTCAGATAACCTTTTTTTCTTCATTCGAGCACGACGCTAGTATTTTAGCGAAAACGTATCACGAAATTTCGCGCAAATCTTCGAAGTATTTCGGTGTTATGGGGGAGCTTGAAAATCTCCTCTTTTATCGTATACGACATGAAATGAAACAAAGACACAACTTTTCATACCTTTTAGAACAATTACAACTTGCGGAGACTTTAGGTTTGTGTCACGTCCATTGTCAATGATTTCATCTTTTTTTACTAAGATTCTGCAGGCATTGCCGATAGGTTTATGGAATGCTTGACTAATGCGTTCCGGGACGTGCCATCGTATCCCACGAAAAATCATGCTCGCAGTACATTAACAGGGATCCGAAACTTGGGATACGATAAAGTTCTTGGAAGTTCAGAAACTCACGTAAATCCGGCTAATGCTCCATGTACAAAACGAACCGAGATTAACGCAAAAATTTCAACAGGAGCAATACGAAACAGTGTTCCGGGCGTTGGAACAATTCCCGATAGAAGATTTTCCCTCTTTCCACGCTGTAATAGCTTTTTACGAAAAGCTGACAACGTTTTTGGTAAACGGCCTCCACTCGATATTTCTATTTTTACGTGCATACCTGCTAACCTCTATAAGATCTATATGAGCCGTCCCACTGACTTCTTGATGCCAAATTCCTGGGTGCAAATGTATTTACTGCAAATGCCAGGACTTTTCACCAAAAAAGGTCAAGTTCGGCAACTCGGAATGTCTCCGATTGGAATCCAGCAGGTGGAATCGCCGGACTTCAATGTTATTTCCGAGTATTGGTATCAGAAATCGCTTTTAAGTGCAGTAGAGAGCTTCTGCATTTTGATTGGCTACGTCCTTGATCATGATGGAGCGGTTACAACAATGTCGGCCGGGAGTCGTTATCTTAATCCCCAACAATACCTAGCCCGTCGCCAAATCGATTTTTTAGCTGTGACCATGGCAAATTTGAGAACAATGTCACCGCTATTATCACTACTGTCCGTGGATATTACCAGAGTTTTGAATACTGTACAAACGGTTTGTTAAGGATTCCCTGCTTTATCGTAAACCTAAAAGCTTACATTTACCCAAAGATCATTGCCCGCTTGTCAGTGAATGCTAGCGATGTAGGATGGCTTCCGCCCCAGATGCTTGCGGCAGAGCTTCTCGAAATGTTCAAGCAATACAACGAAAACGACTTTTTACTCATCGTTACTGAAGGAGGGACAACCTCACACGCTTTTTCCGAATTACACGAGCTGGGTGTCTCTACGGTTTCTATGAATAACATTTGGTCGTCAAAGCTACAGGGGGCCAGCGCATCCGTTCCTGCCAGAAACGCCGAATGCCAATTAAACAGCGGTTACTGCGGGAAAAAGAAAAAATGGGCCGCGGAAATTATACAAAATTTTTGGCGCACGCGCTCTTCAATGGTTCGACAGCGAGGATATTTCCTCGCATCTCCTACCGGAAAAGCACATGTTTTCATTCAAAAACTGCGCGAGAAAATCTTGAAGAAAGACGTGCTTCAGAGGGAACGACTAGAGCGAACGATTTTGTTGGTTCGTGACGGTACCGAGTTATATCTACGCGTGAAGGGCCTGGAAGACCGATTCCTGGAAGTCCGAAAAACTTTGAAGGAAGAGCTTTGGAACGAAGCCTTGACAGCGGGCCAAATGAAATCCTTGCAGGTTCTATGGGAAGGGTTGAATAAGATTAGACGTACAGTTCGTAAGGAGGTGACGATATACACCGAGAAAAACGAAGAGTGGCTTGTTTGGCCGCTGAAGGATTTAAAAGGAAACTATGAGAAAACGAAAGCTTTCTTGGATAATATTGAGGCCGAGTTAAATCAGCGGACAAGTGAGCTGGGAAAATAGGAGCTGGAGTAAACCGCAGGATGGGTAGCCGAGGGAATTTGTGATGCGTAGTGGTGATGATACATTTGATTGCGAATTTGTATATTTTTTGAGTTTTACTTTATCTGTTTTTTTTTTTTTTTTTTTTTTTTTTTT
>JABYPW010002205.1:0-12041 GCA_016880775.1 Phymatotrichopsis omnivora | reverse complement strand
GCATATCACAGAGCACAGGATGTCTAGCTCGTAAGTTAGGCGACAGATACTTTTCTTGTTTTGGTACGTGATTTCGCTTTCATCATAGGATGTCACTCGATCGGTTGTAATGACTCGAAATAATATAAAATTAGTATCCTGCAGATCGTCAATCTTGGAATATCTAATTCCTTTAATGACGCTAGTACACTTGTTAAGAGTTATCTTATTGACTCTGAATTCCCACTTGATAATCGTAGTCGCTTAGCTCGTGGAAAAACGAGAAGAAAAGCTACCTAGCGAGGATGGTAAGAGTGAGGGGAACTTCGGAGCTGAGGAAATATCATTGATACTCTGAATGTTAATGAACGCAAGAATCAGAAACCGTGCTGTGTACTGGGGGGCAGGGAAAGTGCGGACAACTTTCACAACCCTCACATAATATTACTGATAAAGAATGATTATTATATATTCACAATTATGAAATAAAACGAAATAAAATATTAGCATGGTTCACGATGTAATTTCAATGCCATTTCCGAGAAACGTTTACTTTCAAAAAGTGATGAAAAAATGGCCTTATGGTAATGCCACCAGGGTCTATTTACATCGTTTTGTACATCTCTAGAAACCCATTTCACTTTTCAAAAATTCATAAAAGTAAGCGAGAAATAGTTTCAGAAATGGTACCCTGAATCTACTATTTATTAGAGCATGCTCCGCAGTTTCACGTCGAACTCCTTTCTCCTCCATTGCGGTATCGAATCCTTCCAATGGCTCTGTTGATGATTCTTCAATGAATCCGGAGAATGGAATTCACTTAATAATGATGTAGATGTACTTCACATGTCTTGGCGCTGAGAGTTCGCCGCAACTTTTTTTCCCCCCCAAGTACAACATCGACAAATGATAACGAACTGGCAATATCGATACTGGGCGAGAGTGGTAAGAAAACTAGGTAGAGAATTGATGCGAGGATTGGTCAGAAAAATGACGGAATATATATAATTGCGCAAACAAACATGCTAGTAAGATGTCGCATAAACACACTACTGAGCAACTCCCGGAAATTTCAGCACCTACCGGTGATGTGTGCTATCACTCGATCATATATCTGATCCATGCCAGTGAATAGCTGTATTCTTCTCTCTGCATTCAGCTGGATTCCCAAAAAAAATTTATCCAACTCTGCACAACCCGAAGATAAGTAGATACTACAATTTTATGTTTCTTTCCCTATGAAACTCGAATGTAAGCACGGGTTTTGAGCGTTTAAACCGAGACGTGAAAACACTTGAAAGGAGTTAATAAACCGCTTTTAACAATTATTAGCTGTCAAAAAAAAACTACTGCAAGAGTTCGACTGGGTTTCATAGGGTTTGTATCCTGATTCCCTCCTTCAAAAGTCGGGAAAGATCTTGTAAGCATAAAACCGCTATAGGCCATTGCTCCAGGGATGGCTGAGCGTAGCAAAGCTTTCTGTTTACTAAACACGTAAACCAAAACCTGCCGAGTGATTACTCATGAAGCTACCAATTCGAATCAAACGAAAGAAGCAATGGACTTGTGATGATTTCGTTGCCAACGTCAATAGGAAGTAGATATATATACATAACAATTCCGAGGCCCGCATATAATCAGAACAAAATACCATGGATAGGTACAACAAGTGTCAATTTCATCGCTTTTATATGCACATTCAATTATCAATAGCACGCTTTTTTAACATAAAGAAAAAGGTCTCATTAACAAATGCCATTTCTCTGAAGTATTGACATAGTCTCGGGCAATCTAAAATATTCCATAGTCTATGCAACTGAACTATTACAAACTCTTACCCATGAACTTTCTCTTGATGAAGCTCAACCACCACTGTTGATGATTTTGATATTAGCGTTCTAGTTTGGATATCTCCTGGCTTTAGAAAGGTATACCTTGCTGGGCTTTCCAGTCCCATCTGCATATACTCTGTTCAACAGTCTAATGACGAGCTCCTGTCTCATCTGCGAGATGTAGCCTCGCAGCGTTTCCGCCTCGCTTCTATCTCTAGGGCCCTGATATAGTGCGTTGAGTGGGAATGCGGGGTCTCCGGGGAGGGCAAAGTGGTCAAGGGCAGCGCTTTGGAGGGCCTGGATATTCTCGGTCAGAACTATTCATTCATATCTTCGGATTGTTCCAGGTCCAATGAGTTTTTTTTGAACTCCTGAAATGCGTCCCGCCCGCAGCCTCCACCTTCACAACATAGTCATTGCAGAAAACCGGCAAACCTTCTCAGCGTCCCGTAAGTTCATCGTGGGTTTGATCTTCCCCAAACAATCGCTAATCCACAGGATCCCATAAATCAACACTCTGTCCGCAGGCCCCTTGATTTCAAAGTTTCGGAAGAATGTGTTTGCCCGGAACACAACAAGCGTCTCATCGAGAATGTCATAGTACTCGCTGTCTGGGTCGATGTCGAGGTCGCTAGCGATGTTTGGAGGAAGGTTTGGAAGAGTATACGCCGGACCGCGGGTACGGGTCCGGAGCGGGAGGAGAGCAAAATTGCCTACACAGCACAAAGCAAATTAGCCTGAGGGTCCGAGATGAGTCGATAAAAGTGGGGTTGAGTTGATTCAGAAGCTGAGCTAGGAGCTGTTGCAGGGAGAGAGGTACCGATGACGCGGACGTTTGTATCTTGGAGGAAGGCGGAATGGTAAGCCTATGAAGTTGAAGTTAGCTTTAAGTTGTCATATATTCAAAAAGGTTTGGAGACTTGCCGGCATGATTGATGATATTCAATACAGAATGAAGCTCTGATGGTGAGTGTGGAGCTGGAGGAGTTGAGGCTCCGGACGATGTCGTGAATTTGGTGGTTGTTAGGTAAGCAGCTCCGCCAAGCCAATTTACGCGACGTTCCTTGAACGCGAACTCCACGTCGTCCCCGAGAAAAGCTCGACAACAGTGCACATTGTCATTTATACAGCAACAGTTTACATCGGTTTCAATTCGGAAATAATTGTACTGGGGAGGGCAAATTACAAACAACACCAAACATGTCGGACATTGACGAGATGGATATTGATGACGAACGTCGCGTCGACTTGCCCGTGGTGTTTACAAGCGAGGCAAAAGGCAAGAAAATAAGCAAAGCCAATTTGCCCGTGAGCGCTGGAGATACGTTACCGTGGTGGGTGTTTTTTTCCGAATGCTCATTCAATTCTAGTAGAAATTGGGGGCGAAATACTCAACACTTGGAAGGCCATTAGAAAGGCGGATGTCTCCTGAGAGACAGCGACTTCGAAAATACTGACAAATTATGACCATAGGGTTGAAAAATACCGACCGGACACTCTAAGCGACGTCTCTGGACATAAAGATATCCTTACAACAAGTTTGTCCTCTCAATTCCCTCTCCTTCCGTGCTCACTAACATTTCCCAGTCAATAAATTCGTCGAAACAAATGTAATTCCCACATTCCCAACTATCCTACATCAATCTCACTTACCGTTCCAATAACAAGCGCCTTCCCCACCTCTTATTCTACGGTCCTCCAGGAACCGGTAAAACCTCCACAATTCTCGCGTTGGCAAGACATATCTACGGAGCCAAAAATCTGCGGCAACAAGTCCTCGAATTGAACGCCTCCGATGACCGTGGTATCGAGGTCGTACGAGAACAAATAAAGACGTTTGCGTCGACAAAACAAATTTTTGGAGGAGTGAAATCGACGGAAGGAGCTGGGTTGGGAGGGTTCAAGTTGATCATTTTGGATGAGGCGGATGCAATGACTTCTACGGCACAGAATGCGTTGAGGAGAATTATGGAGAAGTAAGTTACTTTTATTTTTCCCAGAAATCCCAAACATCACATGTGATCTGGGATTGCAGAATTTGTATAACTTTGATTTATCTCAATACCGGCATACGTAAGAACTGGACTAATATGTAAAACCAGATACACTGCGAACACTCGATTCTGTATAATTGCAAACTATACGCACAAACTCAATGCCGCACTCCTCTCCCGTTGTACCCGCTTCCGCTTCTCCCCTCTCCCTATACATGCCCTCCGCCACCGAATTGATCACGTGATTGTATCGGAGAATGTCAAGATCACACCCGAGGCAACAGACGTAAGCCATATCCCTCCCCTCAATCCTTCTTTCTAACATCACTTACATAGGCACTCCTCAATCTCTCCCGCGGAGACATGCGTCGTGCACTTAACGTCCTGCAAGCCTGCCATGCGTCAACAACACCTTTGAACGAAGCCGGATATCCAGATGATTCGCTGCCGAGAGAAGATATAACGGAGACAGATATATATGATTGTATTGCGGCGCCGCATCCGGCGGACACCGAGTTGATCATGAAAACGCTATTGACAGAGGATATTACGACGGCGCTAAGAACCATTATTGATGTTAAGACGAAGAAGGGATTAGCGTTGGCGGATGTACTGAGTGCGCTTAGTGAGGAACTTGGGAGGCTGGAGGTGCCGAAACAGACGAGAGTTTTGTGGATGGAGGGCTTGGCGGAGGTTGAGTGGAGGGTTGGGAGTGGTGGTGGGGAGGGAGTGCAGACAGGGGCGTTGGCTGGGGTGATCAGGAAAGGGGTAAATATTATGAGGAAATAGGTACCGGAAACAATTTTTGGGTAATTGATGAGTACAGTCAGGGAGACTGACGAATTGAGATGACTTGAGAAAGGATATCATAATATATCACTCGTCGCAGATGAAGCGGATTAGTGTGGGAAGGATAACATTTGTATTTTAATTAATAAGTAGAAGTGTATTGCGTAAATTCCAATTAAGTATTGGGATGTTCAAATCCAATAAAAGCGCCAACTTCATTCAATTTTCGGAAACAGCCAACCCGAACCAGCAATAAAATAAGGCCGATAAGAGTAAGATAATCGGCGTTACCTAATTGGAGAAAATGAAAGTCAAGATCTTCAAAGAATTGATGCCCCAATTTCTCACAAAAAAAAAAAAAAAAAAAAAAAAGGAAAGAAAAGAAAAGAAAAGATGGGATATTTACTTGTGCGGGAACCGCATATTTCACTCAATTGTTACGGTGAACCAGACATTTCATCTTTTTTTGATGTCTCGTGACAACGACAAAAACAAGCCAACGGCACACAAAGTGTGCTAAAGAAAAATCATTTACTCTTATACTTAACTACATACTTGGAAGCTTAATCATCGGAAACTTGCATGCATACGTACATGCACACCTTTTTTTCTTTTTTTTTTTGAAGTCCACTGATAATGAGTGAGGATATTTACATCGCGGTTAAATTGCCGCTAAGGTATGGGAGTCAGCAAAGTCGAGCTCTGATAATGAAAGGCGGCATCATATAATATCACTCGCAAAATATCATTCACTTCTTTCCTACCTAACGTAACTGTACTCGCATGTACTAGTACGAGTACAGTCCCCATACAAGAGCCCCCGTGATTTACTAGTAAGCAGACATGGAAAATTTATAGTGGTGGACCTCCTTCCCATGAACGTTTAGCCCCTAACAGCCATAAAAATAGTGCAATGAAAACCGAAGACAAGTTACCGCGAGAAATATCAAGAAATAAATGAAAATTGCGTTTTTCTAATTTACCATCCCACTGTTGCAAATATTATTGGTCGTCCCCGGTCAATGGTTAAAAGTTTTCTTGAAAGAGCTACAACAAGAACTCTCGAAAATCTTCCACGGCCACAAAAGCAATTCCTTATCAACTACAGATGAAGCTTGCTATAAGAATATGGTCGGAACCGTGATTATGTATCCTTATAGGGAGTTCATTATTATATGAAAAGTCTTGGTAGAGCCCAAAAAAAATTTCAAGTTACATAAAGTCCGCCGTAACTCCCGGTACCCAGCCTCCCCAATACCTAGCCCTGATATATGCATATATGTACACACTTACCCCTAAAACCCAACTATTGACGCTTATTTACAGTGTTTGTTGTGGGAGTGGGCAACGAGGGAATCATATTTAGAGGTTTAGTCACGAAGATAACAAAATCAACGGTGATCTTGAGTGCTTCGCAGACGGCAGACAAGAGCGAGAACTCATGGTTCTTAGTTATTGTGTTGAGAAGCGGGTTTTCAAAACCCTAACCCATCCCTCGATGTTCATTATTTGTGACTAAGCATAATTTTGGGTAAGAATATTCCCTGTCCCATGCATTTTCGGGTGGGACCGGGCGACAGCATTCTAATGGCGCGATTATTCTTATATCGCAAGTTTTTATAGCGAGCTTCGTCTGTATCAGAAACAACGTTTAGTGCAATTAGCTAAAAAAGAAAAATCAAAAATTAACAATAGATAAATTTCGAGACCGTTATGTACCGGATGTTTCGCTATAATACCAATAGTTTGGCCCATAACATTGTAATATGCTACTCACTGCTACAATGCAGCTTTGTAAACCATAATAGCGCATTACCTATTGCATACTTTGATTGTGAACAATTTTTTAGAAGACTTTGTCCCACACAGCATTCATAACTGATCTACAAAGTTTGGTGAAGAAAATATTGAGACTATGACATTCTTCAACCAGGCCTAATCCTTTGACATATCAACTTTCCTCGCACTTCCCCAAACAATAACCCAAACCTGCCAGTTCCAGCCAAATAACATTCCTCGAGTTGTACTTCATGATGTGAAGTGAAAATGTGGTTGCGATCACACAGTTGATTCGTTTATACCTGAAATTATGGAGTGAATAAATTAATATTTTAAGCTTATTTACGAGTTCTGCTATTGTGAATGTGTAAATATTTGGTGAAATGTTTATGTCCTGTGGAAGATGAAGTTCTCTTAAAACAAAGTATTATTGTCACCTCGATTTTTTTTTGCATACCATATGATAAGATATCACGGGCCACAGAGCGGCACCCCAGTGGCGAATAGCATTCCACAAAGTTATGTGCCAATTGAATGGCATTACAGCAGTTTGCTCTTGATTATATCAGATATTAATTACGTTTCTCTTTCTTTCTTTCTTTTTTTTTAAAAAAGAAAAAAAAATTATTTTCCGACTTCGATAAAAATGAATTTTTGAATAGCTTAGCATATTATATAGTCAACAATTTTATTTTACTTCAAACATCATGGTGGAAATGGAATGTGAATGTGAATTTTTCGAGTCTAACGCTTGTGAAGCGAATTAAGAACTTTGTCCAGGAATTTTAAGCGGTTGGGTGCTTAGCCAGTAGCTCCTCACAATGGCTCTGCGTTATGTACAAGCACATGTACATGTACATGTATTTAATATATACTGGCAATGAAGAAACTAAAGAATTGAAAAAAATTATATCTATACTTGTATAGTACCCTTCAATAATTATCTGTATGCCTATGTAATATTACTTGGCACATACCCTCTGATTTTCCCCATAATAGATGAAAAAATTCACAATCATGTTCAAATAAACTCCGATTCATATTTATCGACCCAAAATGCCTCAAAAAAAAAAAAAAAAAAAAAAAAAAAAAAAGACGTAAACCCAAAGAGTCCAAGTCATAACTTTGCATGGGAATGGTTACTTTTATGGAAAAACTAGCACGAAATCCTGCATCCCGAAATCCACTGTCGCGGATATAATAAAGCGAGACCGTGAATACCGAGACCCAAAAAGTTCAATCCCATATACGGCGACGGATGTCATAGCAGCCTAAGTAGATACCTTTATTTTTACCTATCACTACATATGTATACTAAGATGTTTTCCGATAAAATCCGCATTCGAATAGAATTTGTTGCTGCAGCCATCGATGCTCTTTGAGGTAAATGATTTCTATACCAGCAGAGTTTCGCATAATCCCTTGGCTACCATTCCGTTGCCCCACCAAGCGACGCACAAGAATTTTTCACGTGCGTCTTACTCATCAAGACAGTAGAAATAAATGCCAAAACTTTAATTTTCGAGATAAACTACAAAATCAGTAGCAAAGAAGCCTTTTCTCACCAACTCTGTTTCACTTAAAAATAATCTTGACCCCGAGAGATCCATCGGCTAACAGTGATGCACAGACATGCCATGGGCACCCTATACAGATCAGATCTTGTACATGGAGTACATGAGTACTGACCGAAACCTACCCTCTGCCACTGCCCGGCATCTGTAATCTAACTACCCGTGAGCGGTCACTGACCGGTACAGTGTATGAGAACTTGTCCGCGACAGCCCAGTCTTCGATGGCTTTCATCAAACTTGCAAAAGTCGCAAAAAGCTGACCGACACTAACCGGTGCTTCGCGATCAGGCAAGAGGTTGAGGACGTTTACGCGCCGCTTGGTGGGGTAACTGATGGCATCCCAGGGCATAGCAGTGTTGGCAGTGACCCCGGGGTCGGTGGAAAATAGGGGGGTCATCCTCAACCAGGTTTACTGACCCCCCTCATTCAACTTAGTGAGGGGTCACTGACAGGGGTCATTGTGGAGGTCACGAGGTACTAAAAATAATAAGAAAGATACATAAAAGTCCCATTATAAACAAAAAATACATGAAATATTTCATGCCAATTCATACACACATCCTTCAGTAGCTTCCAATTCATAAAACTTGATTCAGCAATGTTTGCATATCACTTTGAAACCCCTCTACATGTGATAGAGCTGTAAAAATATCAATTTCATGAACAATGTTTTATTTTATTCCATAAATACCTTCAAAATGCAATTCTCTCCCTTTCTCAGCTGTGATGTTTCCTCCATATAGTTCAGGCTTTTCTGTGATAATCTTCTCTCTTGCATAACAGATGCAACCTCGGCACCATACTTTATAATATCGTTGATTAACCTTCGTATCTGACCGAAGGAAATAATTCCATCCTTCACCTTTGGTAGGCATGATTGGCGCTGCTGGGAGCTATGAGTTGCAGTAAAGTTTGAGCAGATCATTGATATTCAAGAACAAGTAAGAGAGTTCGATGGTAAAGATAACCAAAGATTAGTTTCAGCTTTTTCAATCTCTGTTCGGATATGCATATGTTGCTGACAAATATACCCTACAAGTCACGTGTTTGGTCTATTTTTGGGTTTACTGACCCCCCACTCATGACCCCCCCCCTCACTGAACCCCCCCCCTCACTGACCCCCCCCCTCACTGTGGTTGAGGGGTCACTGCCAACACTGGAGTCGTTTACCGTATTCTTTGTAGCTCGGACTCGCATCACAAATTAATAATTGGATAAATATATGTCGTGCACATACGATTGACTTGACACCTCAACTTTATCCCGGTCCGCAGTGCACAGTAACTAATACTTACTACGCTCCAGCAGTTACTATGACATACATGTAGCTAGGACAACGCTTCCCACATATGTACTACCGAATGCGCAATTTATGACTCACTACTTGCTATATTGTCCATGGATTTTCAAGTCTACTTTGTCTTCGGAGTTTCAGAGTTCCGGCGGAATTAACCCCACGGCTTCCTTCCAGATCCGCAACCTGCTTGCTGTATGGTCTATGGATTTTCAAGATTACTTTGTCTTCGGAGTTTCAGAGTTCCGGCGTACCAATATCGGTTCCGCAGAGAGGAACATCCGGGATTATATAACCCCGCAACTGAATTGAAGTTCAGCATATATAAAATCCTGCGCCATGTCCATGATACAACCAACCCTCCCATACCCCCCATCCACCATCAATTGTAATCGCCCACCATGCTTCCGCCGAACGCTACCCTTACCCTCAAGCCCTTCAAGCTCTCCACCCCCCAATCAGCCCTTGACGAGCTAAAAACACACCTGAAGCTCGCCAAACTCGCGCCCCCTACTTTCGAGAATGCGCAGACAGATCGTCGATTCGGTGTCAGCCTGGAGTGGATAAAGCAGGCGAAGGAGCGCTGGGAAAACGGATTCAATTGGTATTTTACTACTAGTAGTAATGTAATGGGAGGGAGAGGCTGATTGAGTAGGCGCGACCACGAAGTACTGATCAATTCCTTCCCGCAGTTTTTTGCAAGTGTTAAAAACAGCGATGGAAGAGAATACGATATCCATTTCATTGGCATCTTCTCCGATAAGCCGGATGCGGTGCCAGTAGTATTGCTCCATGGCTGGCCTGGTAAGTATTAGTTATCCATAATCCTTTCATGCATTATAACAGATACTGATATATCTCAGGCTCCTACGTCGAGTTCCTGGATGCTATCCCGCACCTAAAAGCTTCCACGTCCCCTGCATTCCATATTATCATCCCGTCACTCCCGGGCTACGGCTTTTCCTCGCAGGGCCCTTTGGATAAAGATTTCGAGATATCAGATGTGGCATATCTAGTTGACCAATTGATGGTTGGGCTAGGTTTCGGCGAGGAGAGCGGTGGATATGTCGCGCAGGGAGGTGATGTCGGAAGTGGTATATCGACTATTTTGGGGTCTAAGTACCCTTCTTGCAAAGGTATTCTCTCCCGTAAAAATGTATGACACTTGCTCAATTGACACAACACTGACTTTTGGCAGCCGTCCACTGTAAGTTTTTTTTAGTTTTTTTTTCTTTTCTTCTCCAGTCCTCCAGGAGTGACACGATTGACGAAAAATAGTAAACACGCTCTTCATCCGTAACCCCCCCGAAAGCACTTCCATTGAATCCTTAAGCCCCACCGAACAAGCCGCCATCCAAAAAGGCACCCAATTCTGGCAAACCGGAAGTGCATACGCCATGGAACACGCAACACGACCGTCGACCATCGGGATCGTCCTCTCCAGTTCCCCCATTGCATTACTTGCCTGGTACTTCCCTTCCATAATAGTCCCTCTCACAGTACTGACGTCTCCCAGGGTTGGCGAAAAGCTCCTTGAATGGACTGACAACGACCCACCTCTCGACAAGATCCTCCAGATCGTGACGCTCTGGTGGTTAATGCAAACATTTCCGCGGAGTATCTATCCCTACCGCGAGGTCTTCTCCTCTCACCCCGCCCCCTCCTTTCCCATGCCGAAACTTGGACGTTTGGAGCTGACATCTAGACAAGTTTATCCTGGGTAGTTCAGATACACCTTACATTTCCAAGCCGTTTGGACTAAGTAATTTCCACCGTGAATTGATCGTGGTGCCTGAGAGTTGGGCGAAGACAGCGGGAAATCTGGTGTTTTACAGGTACCATGAGAAAGTAAGTCTTCTTTTTTCTCTTAGGTTTCAAGGAGGGAAGATGGGAGCTAACGAAGCATAAGGGTGGTCACTTTGCGGCGATGGAAAGGCCAAAAGAACTGGTGGAGGATTTGATCGAGTTTTTGAAGATTGCCGGAGTATAATAAATGAGATCGCGGAGTGGCGGGAATGGAGGAACTGGGTATCTATGTTATATGTAGCAAACCGGGGCTTGTTTGACCAGGTGCATAATGGGATGCAGATGATATGAAATGTTTGTGAGTTTGTACTTGGTGGTTTGCGCTTGTCTTTTTAAAAATGAATATGATTTTGACGCTTCTTCCGTGCGCTGGTGAATATTCGCAACGTCATCTATCAAGCCAACTCCCCCCTCTCCAAAAAAAAAAAAAAAATCCGGAAGCCATGGAAAAAAAAATACGTTGTGACCTACATTTAATAGTAGTATTTAAGATCAAAGCTCCATTAGTTAACATTAACTTTTAGCCTCTCAGAATTTGTATATGGACTCAAGTTTTCGAATATATTATAGTAAGAAATCAGAGATTAGTATACATAAAGAGAGCGTACCCAAGGTAGCTATTAATTTCTATTGGATATGAATAATTTATGAAATTTCAAGTCTTTAAACCAACATAGTATTTGAACATTGCAGCTAAAAGTCACTATAGCTAATCGTAGCATATAAAATGCAGGCCACTTAAGTAACAATAAACAAGGGTAATTAATGACCTTTTTAGCACAAAAACTCTATTATTATACATGTAGGTAAAGTACAACTCTTATTTTTTTCCCCCCCTATAGCTCCCAAATTCATTTGGAAAGAGTAGTTGACCTAATAGATAATGCTTAAAATACTAGTATCTTACAAGAAAATTTATATTCAAACAAGATTTTAAATTACCACTAAAGACTGAGGAATTTATATGAATTTTTTTCTCTTCTTTCCCCTTCCC
>JABYPW010002204.1:0-12044 GCA_016880775.1 Phymatotrichopsis omnivora | reverse complement strand
GGATAGAATCGTCACGAAAACAAATGAGCGCACTAACTAGAAATAAAATGACTCTAACGCTAGCACGATTAGTAAAAGACTGAAATACCCTGCACGTTTGGAAAAAGACTACAATGTCAGCAACTTTTTCGTGTAACGGCAAAAGCCTTGTACCAGTAGGTATTGTGACTACTTCCTGCCATTTTTTTTTACGGAGAAAACATAGTCCATCATCCTGATTATTGAGACTTAATTTTGTTGCTTACGAACAACAGCTACATGACAGTGAACGTTAAAAAGGAAAAAAAATAAAAATAAAAAACACCAGCGACATCACAAAATCCACTTTAAATTCACATACTGCCATTGAACATGAAAAACAGGGATAAACAAAAAAAAAAAAAAAAAAAAAAAAAAAAATGAAATGCAATGAAATGAAATGCAATGAAAATTCTCTGAAAAAAGCGAGTGATGAAGGTTTTGAAGGATTTCAAATTGATGGTGATATTCAGGACCTGCGCATGCGGTTTATTTTGGCACTTATGAAGCGGTAAAACACAAGCTTGGAGGAAACGAAGGAATGGAGCATCACCCATTTGCAGTCGGTATGATTTCCTCGGTATTAAATGTTTTTTTTTTTTTCTTTTTCTTCCCCTTTTTGCAATCCGTTCTAATGATTTTTGAAAACAGCGACTGCCGGAGCTTGTGCTACTATCGCCAGCGACGCATTAATGAATCCATTTGATGGTGAGTCTCCCAAAGCTTAAGGACCCCGGTAATTGTCTGTTTCATCGATAACGAATGATAAAATACAGTTATCAAGCAACGCATGCAAGTACATGGCTCAACACACAAGACCATAGTTGATTGTGCATATTCGGTGTACCAGAACGAAGGATTTGGTGCATTTTACATTTCGTATCCGACAACGCTTGCTATGACTATCCCTTTCACGGCGATCCAGTTTACCGCATACGAGAGCTTGTCAAAAGTTCTCAACCCCGCAAAAAGATACGATCCTTTGACCCACTGTGTCTCTGGAGGGTTGGCTGGAGCTGTGGCCGCGGCCATGACTACCCCGTTGGATGTCATTAAGACTCTGTTGCAGACCAGGGGAACCTCGACTGATGAGCGGATACGAAATTGTATGTTTGGCTATGATACTCCAAGACAGCATATTAAAAGTGTTATAACTAATTCTGAAGCTCAGGTAAGGGATTGTTCGATGCTGCAAAGATTATTAGTGAAAGAGAAGGGATCAAGGGCTTCGCAAGAGGTTTAAGACCTCGAATTGTCACTACAATGCCTAGTACAGCCATTTGCTGGTGGGTTACTCGACTCTTGTGCTTCACTTTTATGTTTCAACTAATTGAACTGCATGTAGGACCTCATATGAAATGGCTAAGTATGATCATGTTTTCCTATACTATGTTTTTTCCCCGTAATTTCTTTATTGTTTAGAAAATCACTGTTAACTCCTTCGATGTACCACAGATACTATCTTCTCCGCAACAATTAGCCAAAAATCCCTGCCCACGTTTTTACGCAAGCTACGTTAAAACAATCCTTAAAATTTACTGCGAAAAATATCGATTTTCTGTCGTTTCCGACACCCTTCTTTTTTTTCTTTTGTATTTCTTTAAGGGTTTTATATAATGTCTTTCAGTCTAGATTGGGGGATCGGGAGAACTTAGGAAGAAGAAAAAAAAAAAAAAAACGAAAAGAAAAAAAAAAGCGATTTGCAGAAAACTGAGCACGATCGCTGTGCTTCCGTGAGTTCATGTATTTTTGTGTAAAAAATTCGGGGAAATGGGGACTTACGATAGTCATCATAATTTTCTGGACAAAGAAAGTTTATGGCTGTTATAGAAGCCAAATATTATGTTTTGGTTGCACTTTATCTTATGATACATGTAAATCACTTATGAGGATACTCGCATGTAAAACGATACCCCTAAATGATAGAAAAGTCAGCAGCAGTAATGTTTTCATGGTTGCCTATCCTAATAAAATTGATCATAACCAGTTTCAAATTATTGCGACGGGTAACTATCTAGGTATTGAGTAGCTGCATGTAAACGCAATTGCCCATCCCTAATCCACTTCAAGCACATGCCAAATTCTCTTGGCTATTTGTGCGAGTGGCCAGAGCCGCATTCCGAATTCCACCTCGCGTTTTTCCGAGGAAATTCTCTCCGAAGTTTCGATCTCGGTGCACCCCTAACTTTCCTCCAGCTGATATTTTTTTTTGTACCCTTCTCACAGCGCACACACACACACACGAGGGGTCAGTGATAAAAAGATGCCCGTTGGAGTTGTGATCTCGGCCACTCGAATGGTGAAGACCGTTAAGGTGCGGGTAGCGTCGAAGGTGTTTCACAGTCATCTTCGAAAGGTACTTTAACATCACACTTCGCTAAAAATATTATTGATTTCGTTGAAGATCACTCATATATCTAAACACCCCAATCCACTCGCTATCGCTTCCCAAATTGCGTCCTTCACGAATGCTATATTAACTGCTCCTACTTCCGCTTAGCACTTCACTCGCCACGAAGATTACTTAGCCCACGACGAAAAGGAAGCTTGCGTCGAAGGCGACGTTGTCCGTATTGAATCTGGGTACCGCTCCAGCAAAACTAAGCGTCACATCGTCGCCGAGATATTATCACCTTTCCGCACCGGAGAAGAAAGACAATCTGTCGGGACCCTCGAGGAGTGGGTGCGACAGCAGGAAGAGAAGCGGGCAGCGAAATTGCAGAGAAGGGCTAAGATGAAAGCAAATTCTCCGAAGGCATTACATGAGAAGTGGACACCGGAGAGACGTCGGCAGGAGAAGGCCGCTGGGGCTAGTGGAGTAATGGATGTTGAGGAATAAGGTGTACCAAGCTATATGTTTCTGAGGTGGTTAGAGAAAATTATATTATTGATAGGAGTTTCTTTTTTTTTTTTTTTAAAAAAAAAAAAAAAAAAAAAAAAAAGCTTAGCCACGTGTGTTCCACCTGCATTTTGTATAAATGTACATTTCATGAATCATTCTAATTCCCTAGCAATATTCTAGAATTGAAAACATAAAATCATACATAAAAGCTATTCAACAGCCCCAATTCCCACAGTACGCCATTCTTACCTTACAAAGAAACTACCACGACACCAGTGATCATTTTTACAATCGCATACAGACACCATAATAAACATGCAAATAACGTCAAAACCAAAGGAAGTGAAGAATACTGAATAACTAAGTACAGTTCTTTAAACTCTTTCACCGTACTGCCTCGCCCAGTCCTCGAACGCT
This sequence comes from Phymatotrichopsis omnivora, assembly GCA_016880775.1. NCBI lineage: Eukaryota > Fungi > Ascomycota > Pezizomycetes > Pezizales > Rhizinaceae > Phymatotrichopsis > Phymatotrichopsis omnivora. The sequence goes on along the minus strand of JABYPW010002204.1, from coordinate 8,767 downwards.
TTCAGTCCTTCTTTACTTACGCTTGGTCTGATGGAAATCAAGCTTGCCTCAAAATCCTGAAATGCAATTGGACGTATATCATCGATTTTCATATGCAGCAATGCTTCTCCCAAGCTCCTCAAAGGGCCCATGGCAGCGTCTTTGGCTAACGCTGTAATATCTGATCCCGAAAACCCTAATAAGCCACTCACATTAGTCCAGTTCATAGATCATGACTCGGGATTCCTCTACCATCTGTAAGGTCAACAAGTCGTTTCATATCTTTCTTGCTCATCTGATGTTTCTGAGACTTTAACAAATTCCACAACTGCTTTTCCCTCGTGGTGTCCTCTGGCAATGGAATATATTGCCTCCGCACGAACCGCCTCCTGGCAGCTTCATCGATTGCCCAAGGTAAATTAGTCGCTGCAAGAACCAAAACTCTCGATGCATCGCCGCCGGTCGACTCATTTCCAGCAGCAGCTCGAGCCAAATCGGACCATTGTATCAAAAACTCCGTTTTTATTCTTCGTGTAGCTTCATGCTCATCCGACCCAGTCCTCGAGGAAAGAAGGGAATCTATCTCGTCCACGAATATAATACTCGGTGCCATTGCCTTCGCTATTGCAAATAGTGCTCGCACAAGTTTTTCCGATTCACCGAGCTACAAATTATAAGACCTTGCTAAGGGGGGTGGCGGAAGAAACTCACATATTTCGATGTTAGCGAAGAAGCTGAGATCGAAAAAAAGGTGGATTTCGACTCCGTAGCAACGGCTCTAGCCAACATAGTTTTCCCAGTACCTGGTGGCCCAAAAAGCAGCATACCGCGAGCAGGTTCCCTCAGCCCACTGAACAAATCCGGCCTCAGAAATGGATATACAACTGCTTCTTTTAAAGCTGATTTTGCAGCTTCCAAGCCTGCCACATCACTCCAATGTACCTCATCTCCCTTCACTACAATTTCATTCGCTACTTGCCTGGCCGCTTGCTGGTCTACACCCTTGTGGAGATATTTTAGTATTTTTTCCATTTTTTCCTCCCATGCCTGTTTCTCGGACTCCTTATCACTATCGTATAGAGAGCGGCTGTTTTGATCCTTAGTTGAAATATCATCTTCATTACGCTCTTCGGATTGCCGCCGGGAATTACCACCGGTTTCTTGGGGATCCAATGTTTCCTCTGTACGTCGTTTGGGAGTACCAGTTTTCGTAAATGCTTGATAATTTTTAATGGTATCGAAGCACGTTGCCGGAGCAGCATCGGGTGTGCTACCCGAGGTGCGCATGCACGATAATTTGGCCGGCTTTGCAGCAGGCTGGGGCGGTATTTTAGGAGGCACCGGTGGAGGCACTGGCTTCCTACTTACTCCTCGTTCCAAATCCCAAAAGCGGTGAGGCTGTAATTCAGCTGGGGGAGTAAGAAATTGGCGCGGACCCCGAGGGAAATCACCATTGGAATGATGTCTATGAGGTGGAGGAGCCGGAGGTGTTTCAGGCGGAGGAAAGGAGGGACCTCCAAGAAAAAGCACGGAGCTATGTGGACGGGGTTTGGCACGGGGTAATCGAGGCCGAGCTGTCACCGTTTCGGGTGGGCTAGGGTGTCTGCCGGAGATAGAAGACGGCCTTTCTTTGTTATGGAGCTCTGTTGTTGAAGGGGCTGCGCTAGTACTTGGTCTTATCGATAAGCTTTCAGCTGATGGGGTGGTCAAGGTCCTTGATAGCTCCTCTCCATTAGTGCGAGTTATACTACTCCAGGCCAGAGTTGCAGCTTGTGTAGCCGCAGTCCCACCGCTGTCTTTCCGTATAAATGATTCTCTCTTCTTTTGTTTTCCGGCCGGCCTTAATGTAGAGAGAAGCATTTTCTTATCCGGACTGGGAGTCCTGGAAATTTTTGGAGTTGTGGTATTCGGGGGCACGATGGTAGGTTGAAAGGCTGGCGCGGGGTTTGCAGGATATGGCAGTGAGTACGAGGCATTAGAAATGGTGCGAGGGCGTTCAGGGAATTGTGGGACAGCGAGCGGGGAAAACGGCGCTCCAGGTGTCGAAACACCAGATGGGGTAGCTCCATCTATTTGTAGGCCGCTGTTCCTTCTTCTCCGTCCACGTTCCTTTGCAGTTCTGGTTTCAGCGTCGGTTTTGCTGAGCAGAATTGTCTGCAACAGAAGCACCCTTTCCTGACACTGGTCCTGCATTATCTTTAGCGACCGTAGCAGCTCCCTCTCCGTATCGTTTCGTGGCCGGTGGGCAGGGCAATTGTGTCCTTGGAGCTGGGTGAGGCACTCTTGCCAGCAGCGGAGAGCTTCGGCTTCGTTCCCTTGGCCCTCATAGTATACCTTAAAAAACGAGCCATTAGCGAATGCAGGCGAAAGTAGCGAGTGGATGGACACACAGCAGTAGAGCATGTCAGATATAACTGATCATAGGTTTTTTGGAGCGCTGAGTAAGTCTTCGCTTTCATGATGGATTGAATCGCGCCGGCAGCATTCGTTATTTTCCAGATAGGCTAGGCGACGACCCCGTTGCTCTTCAGGGGGATATAACAAAGCAGCGAAGGAGTCTAACGGATCTACCGTAGAACTAACCGTAGAACTAAATGGTGGTTTGGAAAAAAGCAAGAAAGTATGCAATCAATGCGTTTTCCCCCGCTTAAAAGGTGCCCGTTACATGCACAGCGACTCGGGGAGGCCTCGGTGGGAACGGAAATTGCGAACGAAGGGAAAAGCAGAGGGATTGGCAAAGGGCAAAAATGTATCTGCTCTGCCTTTTAGTTGCCCTCTGCGTAGGATGGCAGCCTTTGCACAGGCAGATGGCGGGGAGACGCGGTGTAGGTGGCTGGGGTTGCTGTGTTGCTATGTAAAGTACATATGTAGAGTACATACATGGAGCGTTACATGCATGTATCTACTATACATACATTACATTATTCGCCATGCCTGCCCGCAAATCACCCATTCAAAAATAACAATCGGCGTTAGGAACGAGGCTAGCCCTGATCCGATGCCGCGCGCTATTTGCACCAGCCGAGATCTGAAACGCACCTTAACTGACCATTTAAACTTGGCTCTGTAACCCGGTAAGTTACATACACCACGTATACACACAAGGCAAGCGACCGCAATGCCAACCCCCTTTCCGTAACCGCCCCGCGGATATTCATTCGCGGCCCGCCTTTGGAAGTGCATAAAGTCGGCGAATTTCTCTTTGCTCCAAACTAAACGTTTGATCGAGTTTCTATCGCTGAGAATTTGTTTTGCGAAAAGATCCTTTGGTTCCAGCTATAATAGAGGGATCCGGCAACTTTTCCTGCAGGTTACCCCCAACAGCAACGAGCTGCCAAGTGGTGGGTCATTGTGGCTAGGTACGCTAAAAGTCTTGCCAGAGCCTACAGGATTTCTGAATACACAGTTAGCAACTTGGCATCTCCTGTTAAAATGTAAAACAAAGCTAAAACAAAGTAAACAACCCATTTCAGTAGCAACTAAGATCGAAGGAGTACGAACGAGAACACAATCAACGCAAACATACGATTACATACCCGCTTTTCCCTGCTAGTCCCCCGCGAATTGCTCCGCTAAAGTCTTGCCAGATACACGAAGCTGCCGGATCAACCTTTTTAAAAACTTCAAAAAGTCCGGCAGCCACAGCGAGAGGACCCACTTTAACCTGTTGCCGGATCCCTCTAATACCATCGTACTAGTACTAGTCACGGGTCCTTAATGACGCGTACGTGAGTACATGTAGTTGATTCTGAGGGATTGAGTAAAGCGGCACCCCTCCCCCTCTTGGTCATCCAATCATTATCATGACTATGACAAAGCAGATGCATCATCTTAGCCACATTTCCGATTACAAATCTTAGAGCAACTTTTCGTGTTTTTTTTTTTTTTAAAATATGGAACATTGTAGGGAAAATATGAATATAAAGCTAACTATATCAAAAACATAACCTGGATCCTGCAGGTTTTGCACATCTTGAGTGAGAGCATGAACGAGAGCATGTGAAGAATTTTCCAACCCGCTAAACCATTTCTCCATCATCCGCTCTCGTTGTTCTGCTGGAATACCTGCTAACTCTTCTTGGATATCCAAAAAAAGCTGACCGCAATTGCTCTAGTGTTTCTTGCATGATCGTTTTTTCCTATACGGCCTGATCTGGTCCCCGTTCCTCCTCATACGGACAAAATGTTACCCCATACGTTTCCGTTTCACACTCCTCAAAGATAAGTGCATACTCATCCTACCGCTCCTTTATTAATACACACCCATATATTTCTTCGCTCTGGAATACATATGCTGACAGGGAACTAGATACGCAGAATAGAATGCGCAAATGCATTATAACCGACCGGATACTAAATCGGGTGCAAGATGCGCCATGTTCTTTCCTTCTTCCATCCTTTGCTCTGCAAGATCGTATAACTGAATGAGATGTTGGGCTGGGGAGGAAAACTTGGGAAGAACAGGAATCGCCTGTAGACGTGAAATCTGTTTTCCCCGAAGCTCCCTTTTTGCAAAATTCGTAACGTTCTCGATATAGCTAACTTGAGTATGCAGGTTCCGGACACAACCGAGAAGGCTAAAGCTATTTTATTTTTAACGTAAGTTTAACCTCATTCAGATATTATATTGGATAATTACTAACTTTGGCTTCAATTGTTTATTTATTTTACCTGGATTTCGGTAAGATGACTTGTGGCTCTTTGGGAAACGGGATTGATAGTGGTCAATATCGAATTCTATGGAATGTGTTCTTTTCCGGAGGGTGTTGACACTGCTAATCAGTGTCACCAGGTTTTGAATAATTCCGATAATAAACAATAGGCTCCGTAAGATCTGACAACGTACTGTGCATTCGGACAACTGTTTCGGGGTCGGTAGGAAGGAAAAGAAGAGTGTTAGACATTGTGAGGTTGATGTATATTATTTTATGATTGGAAAATGAAGGTTGATGGGATTTTCGATGTAATTGTTGAGATAGACTTCGGAGGTAGGGAAACATGCAAAAAAAAAAAAAAGCGGAGAAATAAAAGCGGGGAATATTGTTATGTAAACTATAGATCCTAATTGTGGCTTGAAAAATGTGGCAATGCAAGTTGCCAAGGACTGGATGACTAGGGGGTTGTGCCGATCTCTATTCTGACTTTAGTTTTAAAATTCTCAACGATTCAATGTGATTGCACCGACCGGACTTACGCGAGCATTGGAGTACAAAGGAAACGCGTGCCTCGTTTTGCGCAAGTGGAAAGTTCTCAGAATTGTCCATAGCCGCCCGCCTGTTTCACTTCACGTTCTTGGGCTTTCTCTGTGATGATAGGTATTTATGAGGAAAATAAAGACTCCCAAGAAATCAACAAGTATATTGCGAGTAGTCGGAGCGTCAATAGCCTTAATGAGAGAAGATTTTTGAACATTCGAATTGACATGTTTCTAACACATAGAACAAATATAAATTTGGATTAGGCCTCTCAATTTCCCCAACGTCTCCAAACTCGGAAGCATCCGTAATCATTATGTTGTGGAGTATTTCTGGCTCTTTTAGTTCACACTTAGAACGAGCTATGGACCGTTCGAAAATTGCGAGTGAGGAATGGTGACCTGAAGCGTTAATTACTATCGTTTCCGTACTATGTTCATGAAACTGGTGATATTTATAAGCTACGTAAGTTATTCATATGCAATATATGTTTGATAGTATTAGTAAATCAGCGCTTCAGATACAGAATTTCCATTTCCTGACAGATTTGGATGATACAACGTGTCAGCTTCGACATCATCATATCCGAAGAACTCGAGAATGGTAAACTTTCAGCCTCGCATAATTATTCAGGTTTTTCTATACAACGCTAATATGTCTTTTCCGAAGATATAGCCTTCACTTGAGCTTCCAAACCTTAGAAAGTTATTCGCTGCTTCAAGAAGCGGAGAAGAGGAAAGCGCATACAGTTGAGCGGTGGTGTGCCGGAATTCCCGAATCATTTAGCCGTTCGTGTTCGGCCGGCGCACTTTTTTTTTTTTTTTTTTTTTTACTATAGCCTTTGGCTTAGCCGTTCAACAGCTTTAACCGGCGAAAGGATGCGGAAATTATCAAAACCATTGTATGCCGATTACGAGCTGTGCTGTAATGCCCCCGTAATTATCAACGCAATAAAAAAGAAACATGTCGACTATACCCTTTCGCTTTGAAATATAGTATACAACCAGGAAAAGAAAGGAGGATGAGAGAAAATAAAAAGAAAAAGAAAAGCAATTTGATTTGTCCAACTGATATCAAAATAAACTTCATTAATCTGAGTCACCACTTTGATCGTCAAGGAAAGCAAGATCTTCCAAACCCCGAATTTGCTGTTATTCCTCGTCAGATCATATATCTTTAGGAAGGGGACGTTTGTGTTCTTATCATACTTTCTGAACCCCTGTAGGCTTGGAAACTGGTGCACTCCGCGTTGAACGAGTGCTAATTTTATGACCACTTTGGTTTCCCCATTCACTTGCTCCTTGTTGAACGGCCTCGACATCTTCAAGAAGTTCCCGTCTTTCACGAATCTTCTTCGCTTTCTCCAAAGAATACCTGCCGGTCATGCCTACATCACTTAGCATACCTTGGAGGTGTTTGATTTTTTCCTTCGGGGTTTCGAATTTTCCAAGCTCCCTGGCCCAGAATTTGCGGACCTGTTAAAATAAGCAAATGAGCGATTTCACCAGTGACATGACAATATACCCCGCATTTTGTTAGCCATTGTTGGAGTTCTTTGATTTTATCTTCATCCGGGTTACCCGTGGACTATATATGTGTTAGCGATATGATAATTATAAGCAGCATATATGGCTTCCCACCGTTTGTTTTTTCGTCTTACCGGCAGCCATGGATTTCTTCGCTTTAGAGTTAGAGGCCACCTTTTTCCGAGATTCCGCATCTCCAGTAGTGCTTCTTGATCTCCCCTTCTTCTTTGGAGTAGGGTCTAAAACTTCGGACATCTCGCTATCAGAATCCTCTGCGGCGGCACAAATTGCTTCATCCTTGTTTTCGTTTTTCTCTTGTTTTTCATTGCTTTCTTCTGGACTGGCTTTTAGTCTCTTCTGGTCACCTTCCTTTGCAGCACCCAACGAGCCCCGTGCTCTTTTGGCGGGTGTCGCTGGAGGTTCATTATCTGAAACATGGACCTTAGCAAGGGAAGTATCTGTTGCTGGGGTATCTTTCTCGTCGGTTGTTTGGTTTTTAGGGGCTGCCTTTGTCTTTGCTGGTTCCTTTTTTGCTGGGCGAGAGCCGCGTCCTCTTTTGGTTGCTTTTGGGGGTTCATGCTCGTTATCAACATCGCCAACGTGATCTTCTTGGGCCTTTGTGAAGGCTTTTTTCGCCGGTTTCGCTGCTGGTTTTCTTCCGGGCTTTTTCCGCACAGGTTCTTCCTCTTTTGCTGGTTGGGATGATTCGAGCAGTGAGTTTTGTTTATCCTGCAAGGCTGGTAGTTAGCCAATGTTCGAAGCTAGACGCGAAGCGCAAGAAAATGCGTACAGCTTCGTTCACAATAATTTCCTTGGACTCGGACCTCCAGAATTTATCGGTCTTAAAGAAATCCCGATCCAGACCAAGCTCCTTTTCGACACGAGACCTGATGCATTTGACAGTGGCTTTGTCGCTATCTTCTTTGAACTGCTTTTGAACGGCTTCGCGCAGAGCTGCTCCTATTCTAGCGACCTCGGCGGCATCGTGGGTAGGGGAGCTGTGTTGGCTTTCGTCGTCGCTACCCATGTTTCTATTTGTTTGTTTGCTGGAGGTACGTCTGTAGACAGATACACGGTACACACACCATGAAGTGCTAATTGGAGCCGGTCGGGAGTCGGGGCAAGTCTGTGGACGATGGCGCGGTCACGGGAAAGTTTTTCCGTACCAGACGTTGATAGCGCTTCCCAGCATCTGATTGGTGTGGTAGAGCCACTCCGCAGGAATCGCGGAACTGCAATAGGTGCATGCTGCTACATAGAGTACTAGATCTACGTACCACATTGAAAATCCGGAATTGGTCTGGCCAGCTATGCGAAGTACTAAGTACAACTCTTGCTCTGGCTCTCGAGTTTACATGTATACATGTACTCGAGTAGCAAAGCGCATAGCAGTACGTACGGTACATGTGTTGTAGTCTACATACATACATAGAACTGCGAAGGGATGCTGAGCTTTTCAGGATTAGATACATTGTACTTACGGTGCGACAAAGTGATTCCACCACGTGACTTAGCGCGGATTATAGTCACGTTTATTTTTTATTTTTTCGTGTACAGACAACGAGAAATCGGGAAATTGAAAAAACGGAAACCAGAGTAGAGAAAGTATATATTAAAGGGTACCGCTATATTACAAACAACGAAAATTATTATTTCCTTCTTTTTCTGTGCGGCATAATGTTGTTGATGGGACGAGGGAACTAGAGTAGCATTCAAATAGGGAGGTTTCGCACGAACTTCTTCGTTGTCACAGTAACCGACTGTATCTAAACTTAATATAGTTTACGGTGGCCAAGACGGGCTCCGTCGACTGAAGTTTCAGAAGTTTGAGATAGCGTGAGAAGTTCGAATGTAAACAAAGGCCAAGAACTCTTCAGTAAAGGATACGATTGGCCGAAGCAGGGAAAGAAGAAGATAACAAAGACGATCATGGAAACAAGGGATAGAATCGTCACGAAAACAAATGAGCGCACTAACTAGAAATAAAATGACTCTAACGCTAGCACGATTAGTAAAAGACTGAAATACCCTGCACGTTTGGAAAAAGACTACAATGTCAGCAACTTT
>JABYPW010002203.1:0-12052 GCA_016880775.1 Phymatotrichopsis omnivora | reverse complement strand
TGCGAGAGGAGAGAAGGGAAAGGGGGTTTGCATAGACGAGATGTAAAGAATCCCTAGGAGGTATTGATGGGAATTTGGAAATTGAAAATATGGGAGGATGAAAGAATAAGCTTGTGCATAGTTCGTGTAGTTATGTAGGTGTTTTAGAATGTATTATTTCGGATTTTCAGAGCAGTTGAGTAGCGGCGAGTGACGATTCATGATCACATGTCAATGCTGTAATTTTTTTTTTAACCTCATTGTCACATATGTGCGATGTATATTATTAGTAGTGCTAGCTGCCCTTGACCCATGTCTTCGCTACGGGTTTTAATTTCTAATTAGTTTGGTACATAATTTTTCAAGTAAGAAAAGTAAGTTACTCTATCTCCATTGATCCTACTCTCCCTCCCCTATTACCCTTCTCTCCCTTTTTTCTCTTTGAGCAAAAAATTATATGGAAACAAAAAAACTTTTTTATTGTCTCATAACTGAACTAAATAATCACTAAAAGCACTCTTAACACCTAAAACAATTCCTAATTTTAACTCTATACTAACACTTTGAATTCCCTAAGCACCTTTGATGCTTACAGAACTAGGATACATACATAAACTTAATTGCAAAGGCATAGGTTCTATAGCTCCCATTTAAGTTTTACCAGGGGAAGAGGTCCAGCTCCTTTCTAGGTACAAGTGTGATACCCTAAGCATATATAAGGCTATGCCAGTAGACATAGCAATAGGTTGAGGAGCCTGTAGTCTACCTTAAGCCACCCTGAGGTTAAACTACTGATTACCTTTCTCAGAACTACCAGGGTGTATTAACTTGTGCCTGTCAGAGCCAATAGCAGTGACTTGCCTTTATTGGAGCTTGAAAGTGCCTGAGCAGACCTATTAGGAACTAGTTTTAAGAGTTCCTACCACTATCACACTTATTAGCCCTTCCCTACTTCCACCACTACTCAGATGTTAAATCTAGGGCAATGGGAAAGAGTCACCAGTAATGTTTAAACTGGGCCCTTACTTCCTTGCCCTCTTTAACTCTATGCTAAAACTACTTTTTCCCTATAATTGAACTAAAAACATAGCTTCAAAAATTAAGTAATGTACTTTAACTCTAGCCTACTCATGGACTTTAATCTTCTACTCTCCCCCTAAAAGAAAAGAAAAAGAAGAGAGGAAAAGAAAAAGAAGTAAAGAAAATTCAACTATGAATTATTTATAACAAAACTTGTAGGAAAACAATATTTGTCATAAAATTAGAGGGAACATTTTTTGTTAGTATTGTCTTTTAAACATAAAACATAAATATTTTTTTCCATAATTAACTCTTGATATATCAGTATAATATTATCTATATAGGAAGATAAGGTATATGAGAGAAATTCTAATACAATGTAGTAATTATCTTTAACTGTTATAAATTGTTATTGAGAAGTAATGTTTAATAGGAAATTGAAAGTAGATAAATATATAGGGAAAATCTATATTAGATAGGAATAATTTAATCTTGAAAATTGAAGATAATTTCCTAATATATGATCAAGTTAGTAATTTAACTCCTAAAAACCCCCTATCACCTATTTTAGTTATAAACATATAATACTAAAGGTACCTTCTATAGGGTTCAAATTTCTTTCCCAAGAACAACAACAACAAACAAATAGCAATTAAATGTGGCAACATCTGAGGACACTATAGGGATGACCAAAAGCTCAATACAATACACCAAAATACTTAAATTTCTGACACTCAACTGCATAGGAAATAATAGAGTATTCATCAACTTCATGCACAACTAAAAACAACTAAACTACATCATTACCATACAACACCCTTACCTACACCAAGGAAACCCTATAAAAGTAAGAGGATAGGTAATAGTGCTCCCCCAGAAGAAAAGAGAAGGAAGGATAAAGTACAGAATAGTAGTATATGTAGAAAAGTGGATAGTGGACTTTTTTTCCTATTTTCCTATACCTAGGCTCCAAGACCTATACATTGTTATATTAAAGTTTAAGTCTAAAGAAAATTCCTTTTCCTTTACATATATAGTAGTATACATTCACCCTAAAGGTACAGAATAGACTAAGATGGTTCACAATATATTCTAGGCCTACAATGATAATATGATAGTACTAGATGACCTCAATACATACCACCTAGATTAGAGCCTATTCAGGGTATACATGTAGAAGGAGCTAGACTAAGAGCAATACCTTAACAAATAAGTAATAGACACAGGATATGTCTACATAAACATACTAGGGGAAATAACTAGGAAGGACCTAGCTAGAAGACAAGATAGGGTCTTAGAACTAATTTTTAGTAGCACTAAAATATACTATAGGCTTACTACTCTATTAGTTAGCTCTAACATAGGAAGCAATCACTTCCTAGTGTTAGTAGAGATATAGCTATAGGATACTAAAAGAGAAAAGCTCACCCTAAAGTTGGACTTATTCCTACAATTTGACAAAGATAATAAGGATCCTATATATGACCAGCTGGATGGCATCCAAACTATCTAGGACAAAGTAGGAGATTTCTGAGAATGGGTCTATTGTAAGATACATCAAGTAATAAAAATTCTATATTACACTATTCCTGTTATAGATAACTGTACCCAGTGGTCTACCCAGCTACTAGAATATGCATGGAAGTTGTTCCATGTCAACTAGAAAGTATGTTAGAACCTGAAATCATCCTATGAGCCATGGAACCATGTGATAAGTGTTGTAACCACTGAGCCCTAACTAAGTAAGGTGAGGTATTAATATACAATATGCATTAGAGTAGACATATGCGATCAATAACAAGGCTTGTCACCTTAATCTCATCATGATATGCCGATTGGTCACATTGTTGGAGGACAGGACTTAACGAGATTCTTCTCTGAGGGTCCTGAACAATTATGCCAAACCTTTCTCTAATTCTCTGATCATGAAACTGATCTCCTTCTAGGGAATCAAGAAAGAAAATATGAATCTTGATAGAATGTTTCAATGGGGTTCATTTCCTTTGTAAAAAGTTTCTCTATAGCTACTTAGTCAGAAATGGGTATTTAAGAGGAAGCAGACAAGCAATGTGTTTTGTTTCTTCTTCTTCTTCTCTCTCTAGCTATTATCTTGAGTCTTGTACTATCTTTAAGCCCTAAGAATATATTTTGCTTTTCCTCGATAAATTCTCTATCTTCTCTTGACTCCTCAATAAAGGTAGAAAATACAAGCAGTTATAACTCACCAGTTGAGATATCTGAGTTTACTTAGTAAGACCCTCTTATGAAGCTTATTATACCTATACTTATGTATACATCCTCAATGAGTCTCTTGTCACAATTCTAAAGAAACAAGTAATATAATACTTGAAGCTATAGTAGAATACAGCCCTCTCTATTAAACAGAAAGTCTTCGAATGAACATCCAGGCTCTATAAGCATGGCCATACAATAAAAGTCAAGCATAATATAGTGTAACATAAGTACTTCTAAATGATATAGCAAGCTAAAGATCAATATTAGAACTCGTAGGTCAAAAATGCCTCTGACTTAGACCTGTGGAACTACAAAGACCTCTGAATCAGAACCTCCAGAGACTATAAGCTGCTCATAGATGCTAAGAACCTAGTATAGTACAAGGCCTCTTAAGTTAAGTAGCACTTTCCCCTATAACCATAACTAGAACTAATAAGACCATAGATTTTTAGCTATATGTAAAAAGTTACTGTAAAGGAAATCTCTAGTATCCCTGCAAAAATAAATAACATAGTACTGGGGGCAGATTCCATACCATATCCAGTATAGAATGAGGTAGCAAATAGATCCTCATATATCCAAAAAAGACTAGCTAATGAAATACTGGGATATATATACCACTTAACCAACCTCAAAGAATCACTAGGAGTGCTTATACTGAAACTAGACAAGGAAGATTATAGGCTAGTCAAGTCATTCAGAGTCATTACCCTCTTAAACACTTTATCAAAGATAGTCAAAAAGTAGCCTATAATTGACTATATAACCATGGTATTAAAAATAGAATAATCTCAAAGTACCAATATAGTGTAGTCAAATAATGGGGAATGGTAGATTGGGTAAATTAGTTATTTCATGAGGTAGATTGTCTACAATAAGCAGGATACAAGGTTACTACAATTTCTTTAATATCTCTAGTACTTTTGATAATGTGGAGTAAGGAGAGATCAGAACTAGGCTCTAAGAAGGTAATGTACCAGACTACTTAGTAAAATAAAAAACATCTTGCATGAGTAAAAGAACCTTACAAATGGTCTACCTAGGGGCCACTGAAACCAAGTATACCATAAGCCCAGGAACCCTCTAAGGGTTATTGTAATAAACTATGTTTATGTACTTTCCTATCTATTATCTTTTCCTTATGTTTCCTATTATCATTGTTCATTGAAGTTCCACATTATGAATCATAGATTATCACTCAGTCATATATTATTAATTATGTTTAGCTATCTGCCTTATAGAGGTTATGAGGATAGTAGTTAAATTGAATGATGTATAGGAAATACTCATATGGGTAAAACAGGTTTTGAAGAGATTGCTTTATAATGTAGGTAGTGTTTTTAGTAGTTAGTATAAAAGAAGGAGAAGTTTATACAGTCCTGTATTTCTCTTCTTTTTATCTAGGACTATGCAATAGTCCTGAGAATGGTAATCTATGATTTAACCTGAGCTCACTTAGTGAGTTTAGCCTATTGTTATGTCTATCATAAGTAAATGTAACTGATAACCTCAATAGCTGTATGAAGGGTTACCCTGACATTTCTTGGCAAGAATGCTCCTACATAATATGGCTAGGTCATATGCTCCTAATCAAGTACGACATCCTGTCTATATAATAGTAATTGAGGGGAAGCCAAATTATGCTTCTTTTTATCTGGCTGTATGAAGGGTTACCCTAACAGCGCTTAGTAAGATTACTCCTATGTATATGGCTATATCTTTGCAAGTAAGTTTGTGTATACACCCTACTCATATAATAGTGAACTGAGGGAGAAGCATATCCTCTTCTTTTAATCTAGGGTAAGGATAGTCCAGTGGTATGGCTATCTTGGTATTATTGTATGGTAACATACAATGTCATAGGTTTAAATCCTGCTCACCTCATTCTATACTAGGAATTTCGGGTTGGTCGCAGGTTTTGTCGTGTAAGCAAGTTTTCCCTAACCATGCAAGGTTGCCTAATTACTAGTTCAGTCCTTGTAAGTGAATGCGACTGATGACCTCAATAGCTATATAAAGGGTTACCCTGATAGTGGTTAGTAAAATCACTCCTCTGTATATGGCTATGTCTTTGTAATTAAGTTTGTGTACATATCCTACCTATACAATAGTGAACTGAGGGAGAAGCATATCCTCTTCTTTTTATCTAGCTGTATAAAGGGTTACCCTAATAGTACTTAACAAGATTACTCCTATGTATGTGGATATGTCTTTGTAATTAAGTTTGTGTGCACTGCCCACCCATACAATAGTAAACCGAGGGAGAGGTATATCCTCTTCTTTTTATCTACCATATGAAGAGTTACCCGATAGCACTTAGTGAATTCACTCCTGTATTATGTGACAATTTTATATGCAATTAAGTTTGTATAATGCCCTGTCTATACATCAGTGATACAATGGGAATATCAGATCCTCTTCTTTTTATCCCACTGTATATCAGTGATCTGAGGGAAGATCAGATCCTCTTATTTATATCCCTATGTATATGGATATGTCTTTGCAACTAAGTTTGTATACATGCCCTACCTATACAATAGTGAACTGAGGGAGAAGCATATTCTATTCTTGTTATTGACAGGATGATGGTCTAGTGATATGGCTATACTGGTGTCGTTGTATAGCAATGTACAATGTCATAGGTTCAAATCCTACTCGCCTCATTCCATACAATGAATTTTAGGTTAGTTACAGGTTTTCTAGTGTAAGCAAGTTTTCCTTAACCATGCTAGGTTGCCTAATTACTGGTTTAGTCCTTGTAAGTGAATATGACTAATGACCTCAATAGCTATATGAAGAGTGACCCTGATAGTACTTAGTGAGATTGCTCCTATGTATATAACTATATCTTTGTAATTAAGTTTATGTACACGCCCTACCTATACAATAGTGAACCAAGGGAGAAGTATATCTTCTTCTTTTTTATTTATAGATCCAGACTTAGATATGGAGATATCTGAGTTTAATAAGTAATACACCTTGTTAAGTAGCACTTGCAAGTTAGCAAGCCTTCATAAAGACAATTCTTTTAACTAGTCACTTGTATCAGTTTCTGTAATGAGAGGGAGTGCATAGTAATAGGGTACAAGACTAGGAGCATAGGTGGAGAGTTGTTTGAGGTTATCAAAAGTAAACTACTCCTTAATCCCTAAAATACATTATTAGTCATTTCTTTGTAAGGTTCATTAGGAGTGTTGATAATTTTGAAATACCTTAGATAAAGATTAGATAAAAGTTAGCAAATCCTAAGAATGAACAGATGTCATAGACTATTAATTGGGCAGGCTAGTCCTAAACTATTTATATATAATCCTCTGCTATTGATATTCCTCTATTAGATATCATAAAGCCTAAAAAGTTGACTTTATAAACTGCCCAGATGTACTTACACAGTTTAAGGGCCAGCTTATTCTTATCAAGATGTTAGAAAACTTCCTGGACTAGGTGATCATACTTATCCTTATTTTCAGCATAGATGAGAATATCATCCTGGTAGATGTTGACCCTAAGATTAAGTGTATCTCAGAATATGGGGTATTCATCATCTTCTGGAATACCTCTGGGGTATTAGATAAGCTAAACAGGATGACCAGCTATTTAAACTGGCTATACATCATTCTAAAGGTAGTCTTCCACTCATCACCTTTGGCTATACAGATAAGGTTATAGCTGTTCTTTAGGTCTAACTTTAAGAACTATTTATAGGTACTAATACAGTCTCAGAGTCCTAATATAAGGGGCAGAGGGTAATGGTTCTCGATGATGACCTTGTTCAAGCTATGATAGTCTATACAGAGGTGAAGAGATCCATCAGCCTTGTTGACAAAGAGGATAGGGGTACATATAGAAGACTTAGAGGGTTAAATCTTCCCTTCTTTAGTCATGTAAGCAGTGTATTCCTATAGGGCTTAGAGCTCCATCTCTAATAGATTGTATAGTGGTCCCTAAGGGTAAAGTATATAAGCTTCCCTAAGCAACTTTGATGCTAAAAGAACTAGGGCATCATAATCAACTAAAAGCATATAATATAGGTTCAGTAGCTCCCATTTTTCTTACTTCCTCTACCTCTTTAAGTCCAAGTGTGATATCCTGAGCATACCCAAAGGTATACAGGTAGATATGGCAATAGGCTGAGGAGTTTATAGACTTGCTTAAGCTAACCTTAGGTTATACTGTTAATTACCTTCCTCAGAACTATGATGATGATGATTTTTCATTTCGTTTCGGTAAACTACTCTACTTCTTCTATAGCCTACCCAGGCCGTCCGCATAAAGTCCTCGACTATGGCGTGTCACCCGTTCTCCTCCAAACGAAACAAAAACAGAAACCACGCGATCAAACTAAGTACACAAAACCGTGCAAGTACAGTGGAAAAAGCGCCACAAATGGTCCCGCGAAATAGCCTTCCCGTCCGATTATCCTTAGCGAGGCGAACCTTACAACAACTATCTACCGGACTCTTACGAAGAGAGAAAGAAAAGAGAAAAAACAAAGTAGAGAAGAAGGAAGGAAAAGAAATCCTCTGCGAACTGCCTGAACCTTTTAAGCTAAAGGAAAAAATCAAAGAAAAAGTAAAAAGAAATCAGACGCTACCCATAGTGACGGTAACAGCTTCCTCCTTTCGAGCGGCAGCCAGTGCCTTAGCTTGGATAAACGCTGGGCAAGAGGGATTCGATGCGGTGTGCTTTCCTTTGCAGTTGGCACACTTAAGGACCGTGTCGTCACAGAGCCATCCGACTTTCCTGCATTCGTCATGTCCGCATGTGTGCTTCGAGGTATGGTGTGCATCAGCGCACATGTTGCATCGTGGGGGGTTTCAGCAGCAAGCTTGGTGGTGGCCAAACTCCTGGCAATTGGTGCACCGGGTCGCGGAGTTGAAGGGGATATACTTCTCGACTCATCTCTTGCGGGTAAGGATTGTGAGCCCTTGGAGGATGCACTTTTCGTTGTCGTCGTCGATGACCGTTATGACCAGGGAGGACGCAAGCTTGCCTGTTCGATCGCTTTCACGTAGTAACCATCGAGGGGTTTGTGCCAAAGTGATGCCTTTATTGAAGTGTTCAATTTCCCGACGGAACATATCTGCTTCGGTAAATGCATCAGTGTGAGAGTGGGGGACGTTGTGCACCAAGTACTTTTTCCACCTGTGATTCTTGTGAACAGAGGCTGTAGGAAAGTATTCCTTGATGGTATCTTCGATTCTGTTACGGTATGCGAGCACTGCGGAAGCAGTGACATCTTCGATAGTGGTTAGGATGACAGAGCGTTGGTTGTTCTTTCGAACAGCAGAGATGCGGAGAGCGGCGGGGGCTTTTGCAGACACCAAAGTGTCGTTGACAGCATCCCTTAGCTTGACGGGGTCAAAGGTGCCGACCTCGGAAGCGGTCGTGATAATAATCTCACGGTCGCGCTTTGCGGGGTAGCATCGGTCGCTGGCTTGTGCGGGGAGGGGGGGTACTTGTGCTGCAGCTTTCTTGGTACGTTTCGAGACCACCTGCGCCCAAGTTCCCTCGGGTGGTGGTTGCGGGGGTGTTGTGGTGCTGGCAGCGGGCACACTTAGGGCGACGTTCGGTTTTGCGATCTTTTTGACCTTTTTGGAGGTCTCCTTAGTCGCTTTTTCGATCTTCTTGAGGGATTCCTCAAGAGCATTGTTGGTGGTTTCTGAGCGAAGCGTTTGGCGGATCTCGCTTACGTTGTCGTCGAGGGCTACGATACGGTCGCATTGTGTATTGTGACCTTCAAGTAGGTCGGCGATGGCTTTACCTTGGGCATTCGACTGGTCTACCAAGGCCCCTAAGGTTTGGGTTATCTTTGGTAGTGTGTCCGTTAGGAATTCCAGTAGAAGGACCTCGCGGTATGCTTGTAACTTTGGGTCATCCAGGTGGATCGCGTCCTCTTGTTTGAAAAATGCGGGGATGACTCCGTGTCCAGCGGCGCGAGCGCAGACACCAGCGAGCTCGGTTACTCTTTGTTCAAAAGGTGAGGGGGGGGGGCGTGGACGGCGGGAGGGGTTAAAGGAGGAAGGGGTAGAGGAGCCTGACATCTTGATAGTTAAACTTCTTTGTGTACAGTATACCAAACCTTATCCAGGTTCCAAAGAAGGAAAATTATCGTGACGGTATTTGAAAGCAATAGTCGTGGAAAAGTATCGATATCAAGAATGAGATATGTGAACTCTAAGAAGCCTGGTTCCTCAGAACTACTAGGGTACTTACACCTTAAAAGGTTTGCTGCATTAGCTAGCCTTTATTGATATGTAAGTAGACCCCTTAGAGACAAGTCCTAGTTGCCTCCACCACTATCACACTCATTAGTACATACTACTACTCAGTACTTTGATCTAGGGCAATGGGAAAGAGATACTAGGGTCCCCAAGGGTAGAGGCCCCTCCCTTCAAGTCAATTTTTCAGTCCCTCTCTCTATAGTACTAAGTATGAAGGTGAGTTATTCAGAGAACACCATGGGGAAAATTTGTTCCCACTTGGATCATAGTTGGGTACAGTAGGAGAAGGTAGAGGAAGCCCATAAGAATACACTGGAGAAATATTAAATAGGTGCTCTTATTATAGCTATGTACCAAAGATAGATAATAGCTTCTTTGATTATGGTGTCTACCTACCCTAAGAATCTACCACTAACAGCTTGGTTGTTGGTGTAGAAGTTGTCATCTCCTAGGAGGGAGAATGCTGAAATCATTTCTATCTTATATGTTATAAGGTGTTTCTAATATTTCTCACAGGAAAAGGAAACAAATTTTACCTTTATATAGTTGACACATGGTTCATAGTCATAGAATCACTTCACTAGTAGATAGATGTTGATGTCTAAAGGCATTGGCCCAATGTCAAAGTCCATGAGTTCTCGATAGTTAAGGACCTGTATCTAGAGTTTCAGAGTATAGTACTACTCCTACTTGCAGGAACTATTATAGGCATAGACATTGACTAGTTTCATGTACTATATATAGTAGGGTAGAATTCTTTGATGGTAGCTATATACCAGATCTCTTGTTCTTAAAGGTATGTGAGTAATACTTAGGGGTGTACCTGTTTTGCAGGTGCTAAAGCTTGTAACATATTAGTATAGTAAAGTATCCTGTGATCTACTACATAATCTTATAGAATAGAGATTCCATTTTCTTAATTATTGTTTACTCCAGTTTGAATCCAGTTATACCATATATTATTTTTAGGAGTAGGATAGCTATGGTGATCTTTTATTTACTGTGTAGGGTGAGCCTAGTAGGCCTGACCTATACTAGGCAGTAGCTAATGTTTTATTATAGTAGTATATATAGATCCCCAATTATGAATACAATCTAATAAAGTGGTCAAATAAGCACTATAAGATATCAATCTATAGCTTCTATATACCTTAAATTGTACTTGGTATTTGTAATACCAGTGGTTTTTCAATTTAGGCATTCTAGTTTTGATGTTCTAGATATATAGCTATTTTCTTACAGTATATCTAAGAGTTCTGTATACAAGCTAAGGGTAGGTTATCATAGAGGTATTGATTCCTAGACTATGTCCTAGCTAGGTAGGTTTAGATTATATATCCTAGAGCACTCTTATATAAACCTTGATACCATTTTTTATATAATAAAACTTTCAAAAAAGTATAAAATCCTTCAATTTCCTTTACTATTCATGTACTTACATATACTGTAGCACATTTTCGAGCTTTTCTATACAAGTGAACTTAAATTAGTGCAATTTCTATATCTTTAACTACTGGCAATAAGAGCCTCCATTTAACCTTTACCCAATTACCCTATTTCATGTTTACTATCATATCATATCAATGGCAAATGGTAAGACTCCTGTCAACCTTGTGAGAAGCCTATATGTAGCTTCATTGTTGCCTTCCCTATTGGTAGTCACCTTACACATGCTTTCAAGTTGGTTCTCTTCTTTATCAGATTGCCGACTGTACCACTTCTTTTCAGTCCTCAAAATCTAGCAGTGGAGTTAGTATACACTATGTATCTGCACTGGGCAATTACACATAATTTTTTTGGTAGAGGATATGCTGGAATTTAATTTTGCCATGGAAGTGCATCTGGGTCTTCTAGCACCCATGGGCTGTGAAAAGCTGATGTTTTGAGAAGTAGTTAAAGTGCGGTCAATAAGAATTCGAGGGTTGGTATGAGGAATTGCGTCTCGGAAACTTCCAGTTATAGATGCCATCGTCGTAGACATCGCATTTGTGATATTTTGTCGGCTTCGGAAGGAGTTTGGTATGATATAGCGGTAGGTTTTCAACGTAAAATGTTTGGAAGATACGATGAACTTGATCGCTTTAACTTATGAAAGATCTCTGCTTGTGAGGTGTTCTTTTTTTTTTCCTTTGCAACAAATTCTTCCTCTCCGGTAATCAGGATTTTCGGCAATTCCCCAAACCAAAGAGATCTTTCTATTCGGTGATTGGCTAGATAACACTGGGTATTTTTTCGCATTCAATTTCAAATTTTTTCGGTTTGAGTACCCCTAATATCTCGGCGGCAGTTGCAAATGAAACCCAAACTTTCGAAATTCCCTATACAGGACATGTGTTATAATGTAACGCATCACAGACTAGCCGGAGTTATGGCTCAGCTTCGATTTAACATTAACCGTAATTGTCAAGGGAGAATTTAAAAAATGAAAAATATAAAAATAATATAATAATAAAAGAAATACAATCCAAACTCATCATTCATCATCAAATCGAGAGATTTATCAGTTAGGGTATACAAATTATCAATAAGGGATGTATTAAAATGTGTGTAGGGTACCCATGATAGGGTAGTTGGAATTATAAATTCAGTGGAAG